>JAJHZJ010000305.1:0-151119 GCA_023548195.1 Bettongia penicillata ogilbyi
TTTATGAAGTTATTTGGAGAATATTGGGAGAGCTTGGTTAAGTGCTTTCTCTACTCTGCCATCTTGACTCTACCTCTAGAAGGTCTAGGTGACCTCTTTAAGTTTCCTTAAGAGATATATAGTCAGAGGGAGAGGACTTATACTGTGAATTCTAGGGGTGAACTCCCAGACTGACAAGTTTTCTGCAGCAAGGTAGGGAAAGTTGAGAGTCCAGTTTAGAAAGGAATATTCTTACATCTTTACATTAATACTGTTATATCATTTTAAATTTTTAGTTTCCTGGGTCTTATTTTTCAGTGTGTCTTTTGCTTTACTAAACTTTTATAGCTTTCCTTAATTTTTCTTTTCAGTTTTGATTAAGATTTCAAATTGAAAGCTTAATTTTTTCCTTTCATCTTAGATAGGACTCTCATTGTTCTTGAGGTCACTCTATTCTCTTTAATGGGGATCATATTCTCTGTTTATGAGGATTTTACAAGGCCATGATTTAGATCTAGAAAGAATATTAGAATTCATCTAATCCAAACCATTCATTTTACAGAAAAGGAAAGTGAAGTCCTAAGTGATTAAATGATAAACTAAACTCAGATCCTCCTGACTTCAAGTCCCATGTATTTTTTATCACTCTCTTGCAGT
The DNA here is from genome assembly GCA_023548195.1 of Bettongia penicillata ogilbyi. Classification (NCBI taxonomy): domain Eukaryota; kingdom Metazoa; phylum Chordata; class Mammalia; order Diprotodontia; family Potoroidae; genus Bettongia; species Bettongia penicillata. The sequence continues at coordinate 637 of JAJHZJ010000305.1, forward strand.
ATAGTATTTTTTCAAAATTCTAAGATTGTTTCTTTACAGACCCATGTGTTCAACATACTTTCTGACTTTCTTGCTGGTATTTATCTAATTATCCCCTGTGAAAATAGTGGTTGTCATGCCATTTATTTGGAATAGTTCTAATTGTTTTGATGTGATTGATGTTGACTAGGCTTATACAAAATCAGCCACCATTTTGTAACCCATTAACTGTGGGATTGAACTTAAGTCTCACACAGTAAAATGGTGTTGTCCCAGAAAACAAGAATTCCTTTCAACTACCAGGATAGGGCAAAGAATATTAACCCACTTTTACTCTTCTGTATATATCAGTCTAGGCATTTATGGGATTTGAACTTAGTATCCTGTTCTCTGATTCCCATTCCCACTCTGTCATCTTTTGTTTATGTCACAGAACCCAAAATTCTCATTTAGAAAAGACTTTCACAATTGATTATTTCTATGCACATCTTACCAAGATTTGTATAATATTTTCCATAAGTGATCCTCTAGTTTGTGTTTGATGACTTCCAGTGAAAGGAAAACATTACATCTCAGACCAGTGTTTTCTGTCTTAAAACCTAACTAGTTATTGTTATTTTTTTTATTTTCCTTCCCTTGCTCATATATACCTCTACATCTTTAGCCTGTTAATATGTCTGTGGGTATCCTCCCAGTGAAACTAAGTATCTCCTTGATGCTTATTGAATTTTCAAAATTATTTGCATATATTTTATCCAAGTTGCTGGTAGCATCATGGGAGTTGAAAACAATTTCTTTGCCTCAACATGAATATAAATTGGACCTGAAGGAATTCCCATTGTGTGGATGAGTGAAATAGAAGAGGATGTGTTAGAAAAAAAAATAAGTTGCCTGGAGAATTTATTTGTGCTGTTTGGAAGTGGCTTTGGAGGCATACAGCAAAGCTGAAAATCTGTTTAACAGAAGTAATTTGATAAATGACACTGCTTTAAGGAAGTTCTAGCAGCTAAAGGCAGTTCTAGCATTTCAGTGGTTCACAGCAATTCAACATGATATAGCAATTGCAAGTCTGTGAAGACACAGGAAGCAACACATTTTCAGGGATAGAGCAAAAGAAGCAGGTTGGAGCCTAGTTTGTTGCTGGAAGATGGAAATATGAGAAATCTTCCTAGGTGAGGTGTCTTCCATTGAAAAATTCGAGATTTTGTAATATTTTTGTATGAATGATCTCCTCTTCTAACCCATTATATTTGTATGCCCTAATTAAAATTTTACCATATGACTTGTAGTCCTAGTATGTTGATGGTGTACACAACAGGAACTCAAATTAGATTTATGCAGCTATGATCCCAAATAACACATATTAAATTTGAGGTAAGGGTAGCAACTCATCCTTCATTGAAATATAGAACCCCAAAGTGAACCAAATACTTCAAATTCAGTCTTATGACTAAATGGTATAGTGGGACTATTACTGCCTTTATTTTGTAATATAACCTTTCTAAGTATATCCTAGAATTGTATTAGTTATTTTTGATTGCCATAGAACACTATAGAATCATATGTAATTTGTAAACTACTGAAACTCCAGATATTTTTTCATTCAAACACTTGTTCAGTCATACTTATCCCCAGCCAGTACTTATGAATTTGAATTTCTAAAGCCAAATATAGAAATATACATTTATCCCCAATTCAATTTTAGCTTATTAAACTAGGTCTATAATTCTAAATTTGTGAGATCTTCATGAAGCTTATTCTGATAATCAGTGTATTATCTACAAGTATATTTCTTCCAATTTTGAACTCCAGAAATTTAACAAGCTCACCCTGCCTGTCATCACCTAAGTCGTTTATTACAATGTTAAACAGTACAGAATCAATGATAGCTCTTTTATCTCTGCATTAATAATAGTAACAATAATAACTCACATGTATGTAGTGCTTTAAGGCTGTCAAAATATTTTAAAGTCGCTATTTCACTCTTTCCAAGAATTTTCTAGTATTATTTTTATTTTGCTTTTAAGAAAACTGAAGCATAGAGAGGCTAAGTGGCTAACTGAGGGTCAAACTAACAAGTGTTTCAAGCAGAATTTGAACTTAGGTCACCTTGATTCATTTACCATTTAGCTATTACCTTCTTCTTTGCTGATATTAATCTATTAATGATGACTCTTTGAGTGTGGACATTCAACCAGCTTTCAAATCACCTAACTTCTACTATATCCTAACCTACATGCCCATTGTTTCAATGAATAATGAAGACTATCACATGACATACTATCACTTTTCTAAACTCTGAATAAATCTATAACTTTCTTCAGTCTCTTGCCTGAATTATTATGTCAAGAAAAAAAGAAGAAAAAGGCAGAGTCAAGATTGCAGAATAACAGCAGGAACTTGCCTGAGCTCTCCCCTAAATCCTTCCAAATACCTTTAAAAATTACTGTAAAGAAATTCTTGAGCAGCAGACCCAACAAAAACACATAGTGAAACAAGTTTCCAACCCAAGAGAACCTGGAAGATTGATAGGAAATGTCTTTTGCACAATACTGAGAGAGGAGTGCAGTCCAGCACAGACCATTCCTGAGCAGACCTAGCTCTAGCAAACCTGAAACAGGTTTCAGGGGGATCGAACTATTGGCAACAGTAGCAGTTTACAGACTTCTCAGTCCTCAGACACCAAAGACAACTTGGAAGGTCAGTAGAAATGCTCTGTTGGACGGGGATGAAAGTGGAGTACAGTCCAGTGCTAACCACACCAGCATAGCCTCAGTCTCACCAAACAGGAACAGGATTTGGGAGTGACTGAAGCAGGAGCACCAGCATCAAAGACTGCTTCTGGAGCTCTCAGCCTATAGCGGGTCAAACAATTGGTCAGAGGAGACTATAAGGGCCTCTTTAGCACTGAGGCAGGTCTCTATTGGTTTTCCCATACTTGGATCTGGGTCCTACTCCTGGGTGACAATCCCAGTTTGAAGAAGAGCAGTAGCATAGCAGAGCTTGTGGCAGCAGTGAAGGGAGAACCTTCCTCACGATTCCAGGACTGAAAAGAGTGCTTTGGGCCAATCACAGAACAAAGCACAAACCAGGAGAGGAGTAAACACATCTTCTTAGATCACACTACCTTGGCAAAACTGCAAACTCAAAGTTCCCTAAAAAACATCTCTGAAAACAGTTGCACAAAACCCCTAAACTTCTGACAGTTTGTCCTGCACCCTGGAAGCACAGTCTTACTTTAACAAAGAGTTTAAAAGTCAATTGATAGAGTGGGAAAATGAGTAAATAATAGAAAAAAAGATCTGATTATAGAAATCTGCTTTGGTAACAGAGAAAATCAAAACACAGAAGAAGACAACAAGGTAAAATTTCCTACATCCAAACTCTCCAAGAAATATATGAATTGGTCTCAGGCCAATTTTGAAAATCAAGTAAGAAATGCAGAAGAAAAATTGGAAGAGTGAAGAGATTGCTGCAAGAAAATCATGAAAAATGAGTCAACAGCTTGGAAAAAAGAAGACATAAAAATACTGAAGAAAGTAACACCTCAAAAAACAGACTAAGGAAAATTGGAAAAGATATTCCAAAAACCAAAGAGGAGAAAAATGCCTTAGAAAGCAGAATTTGCCAAATAGAAAAGGAGATCCAAAAGCTCACTGAAGGTAATAATCCTTTAAAAATTAGAAGAGAACACAGGGAAGCTAATGATTTCATGAGAAATCCAGAAATGATAAAGCAAAAGCAAAAGAATGAAAAAATAGAAGACAATGTGAAATATCTCACTGGCAAAACAACCTAACTGGGAAAAAGATGCAGGAGAGATAATATAAAAATTATTGGACTACCTGAAAGGCAAGATAGAAAACATAACCCAGACATTACCTTTCAAGAAAGTAACAAGAAAACTACCCTAATACTTGAGAACCAGAAGGTAAAATATAAATGGAAAGAATCCACTTATAACCTGAATGAGATCCCAAAATGCCAAACTTCCAAGAATATTATAGTTAAAATTTAGAGTTCTTATATCAAGGAGAAAGTATTGCAAGCAGCCAAAAAGAAAGAGTTGAAGCATCATGGAGCCACAGCCAGGATGAAACAAGATTTAACAGCCTCTACATTAAAGTATTGTAGAGTTTGGAATATGATACTCTGGAGAGTATTACAATGTGTCAAGCAAAACTAAGTATAATCCTTCAGAAGAAAAAAATGAATATTCAGTGAAATAGAGGAATTTCAAGTATTCTTTTTTTAATAAATTTATTTAACTTTTTACATTCATTTTCACAAAATTTTGGGTTCCAAATTCTCTCCCCATTTGTCCCCTCCCCCACCCCAATTCACTGAGCATTCTAAATGCCCCTGTCACCAATCTGCCCTCTCTTCTATCATCCCTCCCTTCCCTTGACCCCATCTTCTCTTATGTCCTGTAGTGCCAGATACCTTTCAATTCCCCATTATCTGCATTTCTTATTTCCTAGTAGCAAGAACAATACTCAACAGTTGTTCCTAAAACTTTGAGTTCCAACTTCTCCCCATGCCTCCCTCCCCACCCATTCCATTTGGGAAGGCAGGCAATTCAATATAGGCCATATCTGTGTAGTTTTGCAAATGACTTCCATAATAGTTGTGTTGTGTAAGAAGACAGGGCTTCCCAAAACATGCAGGAGTATAACACTTCAGGGAAAAAAAATGATCATTCAATGAAATAGAGGACTTTCAAGCATTCTTGATGAAAAGATCAGAGCTGAAAAGAAAATTTGGCTTTCAAACACAAGAATTAAAAGAAGCATGGAAAGGTAAACAGCAAAGAGAAGTCATAAGGGACTTACTAAAGTTGAACTGTTTACATTTCTACATGGAAAGACAATATTTGTAACTCTTGAAACTTTTCAATATCTGGGTAGTTGGTGGGATCACACACACACATACACACACAGAGAGACACACATACACACATGTGCATACACATACAGAGACAGAGAGCACAGAGTGAATTGAATAGGATGGGATTCATTAAAAAAATGAAGTTAAGCAGTGAGAGAGAAATGTTTTGGGAGGAAAGAGAGAGAAATGGAATGGGACCACTTATCTCTCATAAAAGAGGCAGGCAGGAGACTTTTTAGTGGAGGGAAAAAGAGGAGAGCTGAGGGAAAAAACAAGAATTTTACTCTCATCACATTAGACTAAAGGAAGGAATAAAATGCATACTCATTTTGTTATGAAAACCTATCTTACAATACAGGAAAGTGGGGGAGAAGGGGATAAGCAGGGTGGGGAGGATGATGGAAGGGAGGGCAATGGGAGGAGGGAGGAATTTGAAATCAACACTCTTGGGGAGGGACAGGATCAAAAGAGAGAATAGATGCAATGGGGGGCAGGATAGGATGGAGGGAAATATAGTTATTCTTACACAACACAGCTACTATGGAAGTCATTTCCAAAACTACACTGAGCCACATACTTGCCTCTTAACTATCATGTACAGTGAATATAAAGATGAAAGGTTTATTCTTTATTCAGTAAGCATTGGAGAACTACCAAAGGCTCTGAGTACATAAGTAATTTCATCACAGAAGAGCATTAGAAGGGTTAAATAGCAGGAGAATGGTATTCAGGAAGAACAACTGGAAAACTATTTCAATGATATCTTTACACAGAAGTTCCATAAGTAACTCAAATTTGAATCTGTCTGCTTCAAATAGCACCTTTGTGGTTTCCCTATTTTTGGTGATGGCACCATTATCATCCATAGTAACCTTGTAGTCATCTATGACTCCTCCCTGTCTCCATGTTCAGTCAGCTATTAAAGATTGTTCATTCTACTTTCCCAATATCCCTTGCATCCCTCCTCCTTTCTCTTACTGTGGCCACTCTAATGAAACCCAACTTTATTTTTGCCCAAATTATTGGAATGGTAGGTAGGAGTATATATAGACAGAGGACAAAGGTGTGAGTTGAATATAAAGCAATGATATCTAAAAAATAAAATTAATGGATGAGAGAGGAATACACTAGAAGAAAGAAAAAGGGTGAGATAGAATGGGATAAACTAATTCATATAGAAGAGGCAAGAAAAAGGTTTTGTAGTGGAAGGGAAGAGGGTAGAGGTGAGCAGGAGTATATGAACCTTACTCTCATCAGAAATGGCTCAAAGAGGGAATAACCTACACACGTATTTGCATATAGAAATCTATCTTACCATACAGGAAACTAGGGGGAAAGAGGATAAGAGAATGGAGGGTGCTAGAAGGGAGGACAGATTGAGAGGGGGGGAGTCAGAAGCAAAACCCTTTTGACAAGAGGGAGAGTAAAAGGGAGAAAGAAAAGAAGTTGCAGAAGGAATAGGATGAGGAGAAACAGACTTTCACAGCATGACTATTATGGAAGTATTTTGCATGGCTGCACATGTATAAACTATATTCAATTGCTGACCTCAATGGGAGGATGGGAGGGAGAGTGGAAAGGGAAGAGTTTGAAATTTTTAAAATGAATATTAAAATTGTTTTTACCTGTAACTGGGGAAAATAAAATGCAAAACAAAAACAAAAAAATCAGTTATTCTATTATTACTTGTTCTTGATGATGTCATGTGTAATGTCAATGGGATTTATGTTAATGGAGTTAAGGATCTTCCCCTCTCATTAATAGGCCTCAGGTGGAACTGCTTAAGGGAAGTTTGATTAGGGGAGGCTTGTTTTTTAGAAACACCCACCCCTTCTGTTAATTTCTAATGAGACACTGGATCACAGTGTTCATGATGCCCTTTGGCTCTGAATAGTATATATATATATATATATGTGTGTGTGTGTGTGTGTACGTGTATGTGTGTGTGTATAATAGTATATGTAATGTATATATAATAGTATATGTAATAGTATATATATATATATATATATATATATGTGTGTGTGTGTGTGTGTGTGTGTGTGTGTGTGTGTGTGTACTCTGAGGTGAAGTTTTGCTTTGGAGTTTACTCTTTGGAAGAAGGTTCATGAGCCAGATGAGATTCTGGGTAGCCATTAAGGAGTCTCCTGGTTTGGAAATCCCAGTTGTTGGTGCTTCTCTCTCTCTGGTAACTATGTATGTATGTAATGGTCAGACAGTTGGATCTGTCTGTTGATCTGTGATGTATGTATTGCTTATGATCAGACAGAAGCCCTGTCTGTTGGTCTTTATTTCTCTGCTTGTATATTTTTTCTTTTGGTGAATGTAATTTTAGATTGCTGACCCCTCAAAAGTTATTTTCCCTTTAGAAAAACAGACTAAGAACCTGTGTTAGCAGGTCATTCTGAATATGTCAGGGTTCTTGCTGCTACACCATGTTAGCTTTTAGTGAGCGATATTTCCCTTCCACAAATAATCCATTTAAGAATATATCATAGGATTTTTGCAAGAAATAAACATCACGCATATTGTTCTATATTTCTATATAGAACACACACACACACACATATATATATATTATATATATATACATATATTCTATAATTTCTGAACTCTATGGAACCACACCAAATTTTTTCTTTCTGTCAATTTCCACATGCAGAATTTTATATCTGTCAACATTTTTACTATCTTACAATGTGATTTTTCAATTCTCTAAATATCTACTGATGAGAGAAATGCAAGTTTAAACAACTCTGAGACATGACCTCATGCCTATCAGACTGGCTAACATGACAGCAAAGGAAAATGGTAAATGTTGGAGAAGATGTGGGAAAACAGGGACACTATGCCTTGTTGGTAGAATTTTGAACTAATCCAACCATTGTGGAGAGATATTTTGAACTATGATCAATGGGCTGTAAAATCATGCATACACTTTGATCCAATAATAGCACTATTAGGTCTGTATCCCAAAGAGAGCATAAAAAATGGAAAAGCAAAAAAAAATATTTATAGCATCTGTTTTAGTTGTGGCAAAGAATGGGAATTATAGGAATGCCTATCAATTGGGAAATGGCTGACCAAGTTGTGGTACATGAGTGTAATGTGCTACATAAAACGATGAGGAGGTGGATTTAAAAAAAAACAAACAAACAAACCTGGAAAGATTTACATGAACTGATGCTCAGTGAAGTGAACAGAACCAGGATAACATTGTATACAGTAACAACATGATTCACTTAATTTTTCTCAGCAAGACAACTATCCAAGAAAATATCAAAAGACTTATGATGGAAAATGCTATCCACATCCAGAGAAAGAACTACGGAGTCTGATTGAAATATACTATTTTCAGTGTGTTTTTGGCTTTCCCCTTTTGTTCTGTTTCTTCTTAGTCATTACTAATGTGGAAATATGTTTAACATGATTGTACATACAGATATATATATATCTGTATGTATGATTATATATATGGCAAGCTGCATGGGATACATTTTATATATTATATATATTATTTGTATATATATGAATTTATTATATATTATGTACATATATATCTATATATACATGTAATATAATATGATATAATATTATATATGTATATATATAAAATGTATCCCATATTGCTTGCCATCTTGGGGAGGGCATAGAAGAGGAAGAGGGGAAGATGGGAGGGAGGGAGACAAATTGGAAGCTCAAAATCTTATACAACTGAATGTTGAAACCTATCTGTATACGTAATTGGAAAAGAATACTACTTAGCAAAAAAATAGAAGAATATGGTTCTTATTGACTTAGGGAATTGGATTTATTGAGGACAGTGAGGTACTCTATATCATCTTACTTACCTTAAAATTTAAGACATACTAGTTCCCTCATTTGTTCTTTGGGTCTAATACCTAACTAGATGACTGTATTTCCCCAAAACTCTAAAATGGTTAGGTGTTTTGGGATTTCTATTAGGTAATTTTAGAGTTATTTATGTAATTCTATCTCTTTTAAAAAAAATAATTTATGTTTTAAACATTCATTTACACAAGATTTTGAGTTCCAAATTTTTCCCCATCTTTCCCCTTCCCCCACTCTCATATGATATTCATTATGGTTACCCCTTTCCCCCAATCTGCCCTTCCTTTTATCATCCCCCCTTACCCCTTTCCCTTTTACTTTCCTGAAGGACAAGATAGATTTCTATACCCCATTGCCTGTATATCGTATTTCCCAGTTGCATGTGAAAACAATTTTTAACATTTATTTTTAAAACTGGGCTCCAAATTCTCTTTTTTTCTTCCCTCCCCACCCACTCTCATTGAGAAGGCGGGCAAATTAATACAGCTTATTTAGACATGTGTATGATGCAAAACATTTCCATAATAGTCATGTTGTGAAAGGCTATATCTCCCTCCATCCTATCCCACTCCCCACTAATTCTACTTAAAACGTTGACCCTGTCCCTTTGCAAAAGTGTTTGCTTCTGATTATCCTCTTCCCTAATCTGGCCTCTCTTCAGTCTTCCCCCACCATTACCTCCTTCCCCTTTACATTCCTGTATGGTAACACATTCGCTCGAGTGTTATGTTATTCCTTCCTTAAGTCAAATCCAATGAGAGTAAAGTTCATTCATTCCCTCTAACCTCTCCCCTCTTCCCTCCATTGTGAAACCTTTTTCTTGCCTCTTTTGTGTGTGATAATCTACCCCATTCTATCTCTCCCTTTCTCCTCCCAATATAGTCTTCTCTCACCCCTTAATTTTATTTTTTAGATATCATTCCTTCCTATTCAACTCACTCTGTGCCATCTCTCTCTCTCTCTCCCTCTCTCTCTCCCTCTCTCTCTCTCTCTCTCTCTCTCTCTCTCTCTCTCTCTCTCTCTCTCTCTCTCTCTCCCTCCCTCCCTCTCTCTCTCTTTATATTTCCTTCAACTACCCTAATACTAAGCAAATTCTCATAACTTAAAATTATCATCTTTCCGTGTAAGAATGTTAACAGTTCAACTTTAATAATTTCCTTATGATTTATCTTCCCTGTTTACCTTTTTATTTTTGGAGGGGTCCAAGGGTTTTATTTCTCATCATTCTGTGGTAGTGTACAAAAATGCCAGCAGATAAAGGAAATAAAGGGGCTAGGGAACATAATTTATGCCTGGTGGTATTTTGCGGCACTTTCTCCACAATATCATCTAGATAACCTTCTCTTGGAAGTAAGGGTTCTGGGTACCCAGCAGGGCCATGGCCTCAGGACTCCATATTGATAATTTACACAAATCTTTTCAGATCTTCCAGAAAGTTGATGCACTCCTGGTACCCTAAGGTCATGCTCAACTTGATCAGTTCATTTGCAAAGGTGCTGTCCACCCCCACAGTCAGCCAGGAAGTCCATCAAGTGGCTGCCGAGTGCAGGGAATTTCTGTTGAGTGTATGCTTTATATCTTTCCAGTCAAATTCAGTGATGGACTGAAAACTAACTTCTTGGATGGAGAAGATGTCACTCTCATCCTTTTTTTTCTGTCCAACCTTATCCTCTGAATAGTGGCAGGCCAGCACAAGAGCCTTCTTGGTATCATCCTTCACAACCTACACCATGAAGTTTGGGGTTGAGGTAAGTTCATGCTCTTGCTGTCCTTGTGTTTTCTGTCTCTGTGGTGGATCATCATCAAAAGTGTTGGTGGGATACTGTTGATTAATATGAAATGTGACTGTGATCCTCTCACCCTCTAATCTCCAAATTAACTTGGCCTCTGTCTCTTGCACATTCAGTTCCCATTCCCCAGACATCCTGAGAAGGGATTTGTGTTTCTGAATTTTCCTCTCCTCTTTCATTTCATTGGTCAGAAATTCAGCAAAGGCATTGCCACCCCACCCCCACCCCCCCTTGGTGTGGAGACTCATGTGCACACGCATAGGCTAGGCATGCTCTGGGATGACTGCAGGAGGCAGTAGTTAATGAACCCCAGTCTGCTGGTGATTAATCCTCCCAGGAGGTTTCCAAAGGCACGGATGGTGCTGGCCATTCCAGGGAGCAGCGTTGTGAGGGTGGTGGGGTCAGGGCCCAGACTGTAGGGGTTTTAGGGTACATCAGTTACTGAGACATGAAGAGGGGCAAAGAGCTACAACAGAAAACAGAAGGATAGTAGGTAGTGCAGAGAAGTCTGGACTCCTGTTTATCTTTTCATGCTTCTCTTGATTCTTATATCTGATAGCCAAATTTTCTATTCAACTGGCCTTTTCATCAAGAATGCTTAAAAGTCTTCTATTTAATTGAAATTCCATTTTTTCTCCTAAAGTTTTACTCAATTTTTCTTGGTAGATGATTCTTGGTTTTAATCTTAACTCCTCTGACCTCTAGAACATAATATTCCAAGCCCTTTGATCCCTTAATGTTGCTAGATCTTGTATTATCTTGATTATATTTCCAAAATAATTGAATTGTTTGTTTTTTTTTTTTTTCTGGCTACCTGCAATATTTTCTCCTTGACCCGGGAACTCTGGAATTTCACTACAATATTCCTATGAGACTTCTTTTTGAAATCTCTTTCAGGAGGCGATGAATGGATTCTTTCCATTTCTGTTTTAACCACTAGTAGTAAAATATCTGGGTAGTTTTTCTTGATCATTTCTTGAGAGATGATACCTACACTTTATGGCTTTCAGATCCAAAAATTTGAACTTATTTTTCCTGGATATATTTTCGAGGTCAGTGGTTTTTCTAATGAGATATTTCATATTGTCTTCTATTTTTTTCATTCTTTTGGTTCTGTTTTTTAATTTCTTGAGTTCTCATAAAGTCATTAACTTACTTTTGCTCCATCTAATTTTGAAGGAATTATTTTCTTCAGTGAGCTTTTGGACCTCTTATCCTATTTGGCCAATTTTGCTTTTTAAGGCACTCATCCTCATTTTCTTTTTGTACCTCTTTTGCCATTTGGGTTAGTCTATTTTTTGAAGTGTTATTTTCTTTAGTGTTTTTGGGGTATCCTTTAGCAAGTTGTTGACTCATTTTTCATGATTTTCTTGCATCACTCTAATTTCTCTTCCCAATTTTTTTCTCTATTTCTCTTACTTGAATTTCAAAATCCTTTTTAATATCTTTCATGGTCTGTGACCAATTCATATTTTTCTTGATGACTTTGGATGTAGGAGCTTTGACTTTGCTGTTTTCTGGTTATTTGTATGTTTTGATCTTGGTCAGCAAAGTAAGTTTCTATACTCTGATTTTTTCCCCTCTACTCATCTTCCTAGCCAAATACTTGCCTTTCTAACTCTTTGTCAAAGTAGGACTCTGCTTTCAGTGGGGATGGGAGTGGGTGTATTGTCTCAGCTCCCAGGGGTTTTGTATCAGCTGTATAACTCCCCACTGTCTGTGGGCATAGATCTTCCAGAAGCTGCTGCTACTGATGATGATGATGATGCCTGTGCCATCACCTCTTCTTCCTCCTTCTCCTCCATCCTGGGGCTGGGACCAAATCCCAGCAGGACCACTCTCTTCCCCAACTCAGGTCTGTCAGACTTTTCCCACTGACCTTCTATGCTGTCTTTGGCATTTGTGGGTTGAGAAGTATGGAAACTGTCGCAGCTGTCAGTGATTCAGTCCCTGAGGCCTGCTCTGGCCTCTCCATGCTGGCACAGCCCAAACTGAACTGCACTTAGCTCCACTCCAAGCACAGTATGACAGAAACTTCTTTTCATTCTTTCAGTCTGTCATCAACTGGAGATTTGACTCACTCCATCACTTTATGGCTTCTGCAGCTCTCAAATTTGTTAGACTCATTTTTACAGTTATTTGCCAAGGTTGAAGCTTAAGCAGGTCCCTGCTTTTAGTCCACCATCTTGGCCCCAGCCCCCTATGCAACTCTATTTTAAAGACTATCTCCTCCTATCCCAGAATGGTTCTTGGATATTGAAATGCTTTCATATGCCTCAGTGAGCATGTTGTATCCTGTCTGATATTTGGCATTGAAGCTTCAGAAAGCTATATTTTGTAAAATTAAAAAAAATTAAAAATTAAATTATAAAATGATATATTTAGAGCTTGAAGGAAGCTTGGAATTATGCTAGTCTAACTCCTTCATTTTAGTTATAAAAAAGTAAAATAAATTACCCAAGATCACATGCAGAAATAAATAGCCATCAAGATTTGAAATAATATATATTCTTTACATATTCACCATCTGCTCCAGTCTCTCTGTATGCCTTCTCATATTCTGTTTTGAGTTTATTCCAATTTCCCTACATACCCCTTCCCTACAGTCCTTCCAAAGCACACACACACAAATAAATTAGCCACCTGAAACATCCCCTGCACAATCCCTGCACACCTTGGTATTATTGGTATCAATTGTTGACAAATGAAAGTCCAAATTTTTCAGTTACCTCAGTGAAAACAAAGGAAACAAATCAAACTTTCCGGATTTCTCCCCCTTGTTCCAGGAAAATTCCTCTCAGTGATATAACTGCTGTGAGAATAAGTACTTTCTATGCACCATCACCACATAGCCATCTGTAAATCATAGAGTTGGCAGAGTTTATAAGTTCCCTGGGAAACCTTGAGTCTCAACTTACTGGTGGCCCCCAAAGAAAATTACTATAGACACTGTTATATGTGGGTTCTGTAAAGAACATTTTAAAAAATACAACACAAAAACAAAAACACATTTTCAAGGGTTTCTGTTTTTTACATCCTCATCCAGTCTCCTGACTTCTCTGCCAATGATGCAATGTAAAGTGAAAAACCCTAAGCTAAAGGTGGAGATTGCTATGGTACCAGGGGAAATTGAGAGGAATAAAGTCATCTTTCAAAATGGGATTGATAACAGGGAGAGGTAGAAGTAAACCAAGCAGAGGTGAGATACCAAGAAGATTCAATCACCAGGAGAATGGAATAGACAGAGTAGAGAGAAACAAGTTCAAGCATGACAAATTGAAACAGGATGCTGTGGAGTCTGAAATATAAAGTTGTGCTGCCTTTCTGATTCACTCTAAGGATTTATAGGCCAATTGATCCTACCTCTTCTGACAATGCCATAGTAAGGGCCTGTGATTATAGGAAATATAAAAATTTGAGTCAATCATAACCTTGCCCTGGAAGATCTCACAGAATAGTAGAAGACATAAGGCATGTGCACATGCAACACTACTATAAAACAGCATGGAAGTATATGAAGTGGGGAAGGAGCAAGATTAAAGGAATTTTACATTTATCATGATTTCTCATAACATAACTGCAAATATCCTCCTAATGTATGGAATGCTGCTTTTTAAGAAGAAGACAAATGATTTTTGAGTGGAAAGAAGAAGGAATTTGTAATCACAGGAACTGATTTTGTTTTCAAATCCTGCTTCTGTCACTTATTACCTGACTGATCTTTGGCAATCAATTTCTCCTATTTAATCCCTAGTTTTCCTATTTTTGAATGGAAGGAATTAGAACAGATTAACTTCGAGGTCCCTTCCTGTATTATCCCTTCCTTGAGAGTAGGGATTGTTTTATTCTTTCTATTTGTAGATCAAAAGAGCAAGTTAATGTAGTGAATAGAAATTTTGTTCTGAAGTTAGGAAAATCTGGGTTCAAGACTTACCTTTCATACATAAGAATAGTATAAACCAGGGCAAATCTTGATATCCAAGAAAATTCTATGGCTATAAGATGCATATAATTGTTGACCAGCACTAAGAGGAGGAGTTTCCTTGCCTGTAATTTCCCAAATTCAATGAAGTCATAGGTTGAGTCATTATCCCTATCTATATTCTTAATGCCTAACATTTTCAGTTGTTATGTCTTATTCTTTGTGACTCCATTTGGGATTTTCTTGGAAAAGATACTGGAATGGTCTACCATTTCCTTCTCCATCTCATTTTGCAGATGGGGAAATTGAGGATTCTGTCACTTGTCCAGAGTCACACTGCTAGTAAGTATCTGAGATCAGATTTGAAGTCATGAAGATGAGTCTTCCTGACTCCAGACCTAGCACTCCATCTATTCTGTCACCTAGCTGCACTTAATAAATTCTTGTTGATTTATCCATAGTTCCTAATTCATGATCTATGTGCTGAATCAAGTTCTTGGGATCTCCAGAAGACTGTATTGTAAATTTGCTCACTTGAAAACTCTCAACGTTTCACTTAGAGCTACTCTCTCCTTTATATACTATTAAGCTGTGAGAAATCCTATATGTATCCCTTCTGATTGACTAAACCTATTTTTTTTCTAGAAAGTGCTAAGTTATCTAAAGGAATTTCCTAAAAGTAATTATGTAAAACTCCTCCTCTATACCTTTTGCCTGGAGTCATTGAATCATAGATTTAAACCTATATCAGACCAAAGAAATCATTGAGCCTAATCACCTCATTTTACAGTTGAGTAAACCAAGGCACAAAGAAGTTGAATTACTTTCCCAGAGTCACATAGTCAACAACCATCTCAAGTATTTTGAGTAGAAAGAAATTCTTTGAAAAGCTTTTGGTTTCCCAACAATACCATCTCCTCCACTAAAACACCTCCTAATCAGAAGAAATCCCAGCTTGTGGATTTATTTGGCCCTCTGAGATTTAAGAGTGGTCTAGCTGTCTGTTTTCTATATTCACTATCTGGGGGAAGTCCTTCCACTCACAACTAGCAAATTTTCAAAGCTATATAGCCCTGATCTCTCACTCTCGACAACCCTATATCCTGAAGTACCTATAGGTAATCTCTGCTTGCATATTCCAAAGGCCATTGAAATATGTTATACATTAAATTCAAAATCCTGCAACCCAACTATTCCTTCCCATTTTCCAAATTGATCATCTGTATACAAATGGTCTGCAACTACAATCAAAATTGCCAAGTGCTGCCCAATCAGATTAAAATGTAACTGGAAAATATTTAACAAAATAATTCATACATAATATAGATAATGCTAATTTTTGGTTTTCTGAGTCAACCTATAGCACATAGGGATTTAATTATATTTTATACCATTGCTAAAACTATACTGAATTGAATACTGATATCAAGGTACCATTAAACTCTGAACTTGTCCCCAACTATTTCTATTTTTCTTCTCTACCCAATTTCCCGAATCCAACCCATTCTGTGGACTTATAATTCTTTCTTCACGATATCTTCAGATTGCATCTTTACTTTCTAATTTAACAGTCACTGCCCTAATTCACCTTCACAATCTCATGCTATGATTGCTATGATAGTCTCCTAATTTATCTACTTGCCTACAATCTTTTTCCATTCCAGATCATCTTTCAGACAACTTTGAAAACATAAAATGTCCTTGCCCTTATTCTCATGGTACCTAGAAAGATGTTCAGTACATAGTGGGAGCTTAATATATTTTGACAATGTTTAAATAAATCACATATTGTCTGTTGATTTGGAGCAGAAGTTACTTCTGCAATGAGGAAAAATGGCCAAGCTTTATTACCCTGAATATCATTTAGATATAATTAAACCAAAGAAAGCCTATGGGAAAATATGCCAATATTTTGAAAAAAAAATCTCATTTAAGAAATATAAGCTTCATTATCTTTTGCATGCTGTGTTCTATTCATAGGTTAAGTCCTAATTATCTCCCTACCCAAAAGCCAAATATTCATGAGTTAGCATAACACCATGTTCATTTGGGGCATATAGTAAACCTGGTTAAAAAATATATATATACCAAAATCCCAATCTGAATTTTCACTGTCTCAAAACCAGAAATTATGTCTAGTAAGGTATATGTCACAAGGAATGAAGAGTGGATACAATCATGGATGAATGACATCCACCAACTTCTCCTGGACAGTACTTCAGTTCCAGACCTTTCCTTAGGGTACAGAGATAACAACAGGATTGCTTCGTCGAAAGGATTTTTGCACTGGGGACCAAAGCGGAAGTCAATGTAACCTAGTAATTGAAGAATGGAATGTGAAGTGTGAATTTCTTGGGTGTATACTCAGCTCCACAAGGGATCTACTGCATGACTTGGACCATCTCTTCACTATTCTGCAAGTTTCACATTGATGTCACAAGAATAAATTATCTACTACATGTGAAAGCACTTCAGAAGAGCTGCTCTACTGTAATACTACTTGTCAGCTATCATTAGGGAATGAAAAATTTCATATAATTGAATTTTCCAGAATTCTGCTCCTTAAAATAACAAAGTTTTTAACCATTGGTATTACATTTCCCCAAAAAATAATCATTTTTTCTTATGGGATATATTGACCCTAGCTGAACCAGAAAGGCAGAATCAAGATGACAGACAAAAGGCATGGACTCACCCAAGTTCTTTCAGATTCCCCTCCAAATAGCTTTAAATAATTCCTCAAAACAAATTCTTGTGTAGAAAAACACACAAAAGGACAGGGTGAAACAATTTTCCAGCCCAAGTTTGTAGGAATGATCTGTTACACTGAGTGAGAGCAGAGCACAGTCCAGTGCAGGCTGCACCAGTATAGGCCTAGCCATTAGAAAGCAGTGGCAGGTCTTGTGGCCAGCAGCAACTGCTTCCAAAGCTGTCAGAACTTCCAAAGCTTATAGAGAGTGAATGCGTCAGAAAACTGGTCAGAAGGAGATGACAGGGGTCCCTTTACTGTTACTAGGTGCAGAAGTCTGTTGCATTACCCATACTCAGATCTGGGCTGTAGTCCTGGGATAAGTCCCAAGGCAAAGAGGAGTACTACCGTATCAGAGCTTATAGCCACAATGGAACAAGTATCCTGGCCACATTTCCAGGGTGGAAAACAGTGCTTTGGGTTATTCACAGACCAGAGAAAAGGCCAGGAAACTAGTAAAAACACCTCTACTAAGACCATACCACCTTAAAAGAATTGAGAACTTAAAGATCCCAGAATGAACTCTGAAAACAGCTGCACAAAAAACCTCAAGCTTGGTCTCCCGAATTCACACCATCCCACCTGCCTACCCACTCTCTGGTCCTTTACCCGCTACCCAGCCCCATGCCTTTGCCTGTCTCCCCTCACCCCATCCTCCTTCCGGCCTACTGACCCTGCCCAGACATGTCTGCAAGTCCCAAATACGCGCCCTTCTTCGCTGTCATGGGTGCCTCAGCCGCCATGGTCTTCAGAGCTCTTGGTGTGGCTTATGGCACAGCAAAAAGTGGCACTGGTATTGCAGCCATGTCAGTCATGCCACCTGAGCTGATCATGAAGTCAATCGTTCCTGTCGTCATGGCTGGTATCATTGTTATCTATGGTCTGGTGGTGGCTGTACTCATTGCCAACTCTCTGACACCAGGAATCACCCTGTTCAAGAGCTTCCTTCAGTTGGGAGCAGGCCTCAGTATAGTGGGCTGGCAGCTGGCTTTGCTATTGATATTGTAGGTGATACTGGTGTTCAGGGGACAGTGCAGCAGCACGTGCTGTTCATAGGGATGATCCCGATTCTCGTCTTTGCTGAGGTGCTTGGGCTGTACGGCCTGATTGTGGCCCTCATTCTCTCTACAAAGTAGACCTTGTTTTCCCCTTCCCAGTGCCCCACCTCCTACTCCCTCCACTGACCCCTTCAGCCACAGAGTATGATGTAAAGACCTGTCTTGAACCACCCCATCCCTCCCAATTCACTCCAGAACAAATGGCCTGACACCTGGTGCAGTTGTCCAGTCGGTAGTTGGTCTTGTAAATGCACACTGTCTTAGTGACTCTTCTGTCTGTCTCGCACCACACCGGACTGGATGGTGCCTGAACCGGGCCCAGCTGGGGCCGAGGCCTCCTGGGATCAGCCAGGCAACCATGCAATCTCCCTACCCATTTGCTATTAGTACTCTGTGTATAAAGATGACTTAGATTGTCATTTTTTTCTTCAATGGATGTTTATTTATAAAGATTTGACATGTTCATAATGTTTATGGAGCAAGAATTTTCAATTTCCTATGCTATATATTAATCTTAAATATAGGTAGATTATTGCACTGTGGGGTTAAATGTCAAGTGCTAGGAGTTCCTTGGATGTGATCATTTGAAACTTAAGATTGCTGTAGTGTCCTGGTATCAGTAAGAATTGTATGATTTGGGAACATGTTGAACGTGTGTTTCCAGTGGTGCTGTGTAGCAGGGGGGCAGGGCTCACAGTGATGTTTCCAAATAAAATTCTGACTGGAAAAAAACAAAACTTCAAGCTTGGAATAGTGCCATCTCCTCCATGAGAGCAGAGGACAACTTTAACGTGGAGGTAAAAGTCAAAAAATAGGCTGAGAAAATTAGCAAACAATAACAAAAATATTCTGATCATTGGAAGTTACTATAGTAACAGAGAAGATGAAAACATGAACTCAGATGAAAACCAGTCAAAACTACTACAAAACTTCAAAGAGGAATGTGATTGGTCTCAGGGCCAAAAAGAATCTTCAAAGAGCTCAAAAAGGATTTTAGAAATCAAATAACAGAGACAAAGGAAAATTGGGGAAAAGAATGAGATTAAAGTAAGAAGATCATGGAAAAAAGAGTCAACAGCTTGGTAAAGGAGGCACAAAAATACTGAAGAAAATACCTTAAAAACAGAATATGCAATGGTAAAAGAGGCAAAAAAAATCCAGTGAAGAGAAGAATGTCTTGAAAAGCAGAATTGACAAAATGAAAAAGGAGTCCCAAAAGCTAACTGAAGAAAATAATTCTTTAAAAATTCTAATTGGACAAATAGGAGCTAATAACAACATAGGACACCAAGAAATAATCAAACAAAATCAAATGAATGAAAAAATAGAACATTTGAAATATCTCACTGAAAAACATCTTACATCAAAAATAGTTCAAGAGATTCTTTAAAATACTAGACTACCAGAAAGTCATGATGAAAAAATATAAAGAGACTACATATCATCTTTCAGAAATTACCAAGGAAAACTGCACTGATATTTTAGAATAAGAGGGTAAAAAGGAAATCAAAAGAATCTACTGTCTCTTGAAAAAGAATACAAAATGAAAACTCTCAAGGATATCATAGTCAAATTACAGAGCTCTCAGGTGAAAGAGGAAATATTGCAAGTAGCCAGAAAGAAATGATTTAAATGTCATGGAGCCACAGTCAGGCTAACATAAGATTTAGCAACTTGTATATTAAAGGATTGGAGGGCTTGGAATATGATATTCTGGAGGGGAAAGGAATTAGGACTACTGCCAAGAATCAACTACCCAGAAAAACTGAGTATAATTTTTCAGGGAGAAAAAAAATGTATATTTTGTGAGACAAAGTATTTGCAAGCATTTCTGATGAAAAGACGAGAGCTTAGTGGACAATTGGTTTTCAAATATAAGACTCAAGAAAAGTATTCAGAGGAAAAGAGGAAAGAGAAATCATTAGGAATTCAATAATATTAAATTGCTTACTTCCTAGATGCAAAAATGATACTTGCAATTCCTAAAATCTCTCATTAAAGCAGTAAAAAGGAATATACAGAAATAGAAGGCACAAGTATGAGTTCCATATGATAGGATGATAACTAAACAATAAAACTGAGGGGTTAGAAAGAACAATGCACTGGGAGAAGGTGAAAGGGAGAGGCAGAATGAGTTAAACTATCTTATAAAAAATAGCTTTTACAATGGAAGGGAAGATGGGGACAGTAGGAGGGAGCACTTGAACTTTATTCTGATTGCATTTAACTTAAAAAGATAATAGCATACCTATCCAGTTGGATATAGAGATCTATCTTACCCTACAGGGAAGTGGGAAGGGAACAACATAAGAGGGGGCACACTAACAGAATATAGGGTAGATTAAGGGAGGCAGTAGTGGCAAGCACATTTGAAGATGGACAGTGTGAAAGGAGACAATAGAATAAATAGGGGGATAAATAGGATGGAAAGGGAAATACACAGTTAATAATTGAATAGTGGAAGAAAATTACAGCGTTTCTTTGATAAAGGTTCAGTTTCTAAAATATGTAGAGAACTGAGTCAAATTCATATATGTGTGTGTATATATGCACATATATACATATATATATGTATGAGTGTGTATGTATAATTATATATAATTATAATAATAATATATAAAAATAAATTATATATAACATTCCTCATTGATAAATAGTAAGACATGAACAGACAATTTTCAAACAATGCAACGAAACTTATCTATGGTGTGTGTGTGTCTGTGTGTGTTTGTGTGTGTGTTTGTGAGACACAGAGAGAGAGAGAACAAATCCCTTGCATGGCTGATTAAAAATATGTCTCCTGAGGGGGAGGAGCCAAGATGGCAGAGTAGAAAGACTCACATATGCGAACCCTGAACCCACAGCCCATAAATTACCTATGAAAAGAACTCCCAATGAGTTCTAGAGCAGTAGAAGCCATGCAGAAACACAGTGGAGGAGATTTCCATTCCAGAGAGTCCTGAAAAACCATCCCCAAAGGTCTGTCATGCACCAAACATGGAGTGGAGCCCCTGCCCTGCCCTGGCTGCACAGCCCCAGAGAAGCAGATCTGAGCAGGCTTCAGGGACGGAATGTCTGGGGCCTTGAAGGTACCTCCACCAACAGGCGCTACAGGTCAGTGAGAGAGACCTCTGTGCTGGCCAACAAGGGAGCGAGTGTCTCCGTGGCTCGGGTCGCCTCGGGAGAAAAAGGCTGGGGAGGTGGTGAACAGGAGCTCCTAGAGCAGATGGGAGCTCATGGCCATTACAGAAGGTCTCTGCATAAACCTCCTGAGGGAACTGAGCCTGGAAGGTGGCACTGCCCCCACCTGAGCAGCAGTACATAATCTCTCACTGAATAGAAGACACTCCCCCTGCTGAAAGCCTTGGGGCTGGGGAGCAGCATTTGAATCTCAGACCCCAAGCACTGGTGGGGGGGGGTGGAGAGGAATCTCAGAAATCAAGGAACTGGCTGGGAAAATGCCCAGAAAAGGGAAAAAAAATAAGACCATAGAAGGTTACTTTCTTGGTGAACAGATGTTTCCTCCTTTCATTTCTGATGACGAAGAACAATGCTTACCATCAGGGAAATTCATAGAAGTCAAGGCCTCTATATTGTAACCATCTGAAATAGATATCCAATAGGCTCAGGCTAGGGAAGAGCTCAAAAAAGATTTTGAAAATCAAGTTGGACAGGTGGAGTAAAAACTGGGAAGACAAATGAGAGAGATGCAAGAAAAGCATGAAAAATGGGTCAATAACTTGATAAAGGAGACCCCAAAAAATGCTGATGATGCTATTTTTCAAGGTGTTATTTACCTTGAAAAATAGGCTCACTCAATTGGCAAAAGAGGTTCAAAAAGCCAACGAGGAGAAGAATGCTTTCAAAAGCAGAATTAGCCAAATGGGAAAAGAGGGCAAAAGCTCAGTGAAGAAAATAGTTCTCTCAAAATTAGAATGGAACAGATGGAGGCTAATGACTTCATGAGAAACCAAGAAATCACCAAACAAAACCAAAAGAATGAAAAAATGGAAGAGAATGTGAAATATCTCATCGGAAAAACAACTGACCTGGAAAACAGATCCAGGAGAGACAATTTAAAAATTATGGGACTACCTGAAAGCCATGATCAAAAAAGATCCTAGACATCATCTTTCATGAAATTATCAAGGAAAACTGCCCTGATATTCCAGAAGCAGAGGGCAAAATAAGTATTCAAGGAATCCACCAATCACTGCCTGAAAGAGATCCAAAAAGAGAAACTCCTAGGAACATTGTGGCCAAATTCCAGAGTTCCCAGGTCAAGGAGAAAATATTGCAAGCAGCTAGAAAGAAACAATTCCAGTATTGTGGAAATACATTCAGGATAACACAAGATCTAGCAGCTTCTACAATAAGGGATCAAAAGGCATGGAATAGGATATTCCAGAAGTCAAAGGAACTAGGACTAAAACCAAGAATCACCTACCAAGCAAAACTAAGTATAATACTTCAGGGGAAAAATTGGTCATTCAATGAAATAGAGGACTTTCAAGCATTCTTGATGAAAAGACCAAAGCTGAAAAGGAAATTTGACTTTCAAACACAAGAATGAAGAGAAGCATGAAAAGGTAAATAGCAAAGAGAAGGCATAAGGGACTTACTAAAGTTGGACTGTTTGCATTCCTACACGGAAAGACAATATTTGTAACTCTTGAGACTTTCCAGTATCTGAGTAGTCGGTGGGATTACACACACACATACACACATGCACGCACAAAGAGAGACAGAGAGCACAGAGTGAATTGAATAGGATGGGATCATATCTTAAAAAAATTAAGGTAAATATATAAGAGAAATGTATTTGGAGGAGAGAAGGTGAAATGGAATGGGACAAATTTTCTCTCACAGAAGAGGCAAGCAGGAGACTTTTTAGTGGAGGGAAAAAGAAGAGAGCTGAGAAAAAAAACATGAAGTTTACTCTCATCGCATTAGACTAAAGAAAGGAATAAAATGCACCCTCATTTTGGGATGAAAACCTATCTCACAATACAGGACAGTGGGGGAGAAGGAAATAAGCAAGGTGGGGGGGGATGGTGGAAGGGAGGACAAGGGGAGGAGTGAGCAATTTGAAGTCAACTCTCTTGGGGAGGGACAGGATTAAAAGACAGAATAGAAACAATGGGGGGCAGGATAGGATGGAGAGAAATATAGTTAGTCTTACACAACACCACTATTATAGAAGTCTTTTGCAAAACTACACAGATATGGCCTGTATTGAATTGCCTGCCTACACAAAGGGAATGGGTGGGAAGGGAGGGATGGGGAGAAGTTGGAACTCAATGTTTTAGGAACAACTGTTGAGTATTGTTCTTGCTACTAGGAAATAAGAAATACAGGTAATGGGGAATAGAAAGTTATGTGGCCCTACAGGACAAAAGAGAAGATGGGGACAAGGGAAGGGAGGGATGATAGAACAGAGGGCAGACTGGTGATAAGGGAAATTATGCTTGGTGTATTGGGGTTGGGGGAGGGGACTAATGGGGAGAAAATTTGGAACCCAAAATTTTGTGAAAATGAATGGAAAAAAAATGTTAAATAAATTTATATATCCAGAAAAATAAAATAAAATAAAAAATAAAAAAAAATTAAATGACCACAATAATTAGAAAAAAAATATGTCTCCTGCTGTACCCTAAACCTGTCACACCTTCATAATGGATACTCATCATCAGTCCTGTGGAATCATGAACGGTCATTGTTTCCACCATTACTTTGCACTGTCAACACCATGCCTTTCAAAGTTGTTGGTTTTGATATCGTTATTTTTATTATTAATTGCTCTCCTTGTTCCATTCATCATCAGCTTAATGGTAGATCAAAGTGATGCAGAGAGAAGAAGAACGGGAAAATAAGCAATGCCATAATGACAAAATTTGAGCTTCTTGTCCAGGGTCATACAATCAATGCTTTAGAGATGGTATTTGAACGCAGACCTATTCTAACTCTGGCATAAGCTCTCTATTCGCTATGGCATAATGCCCTTTAAATGTAGAACACTATTCTATGTGTTCATGATATTTTGTAATGATAGTAGAACACATTTACATATCCATTAATAAATATTTATTAACTCCCTACTATGTGCCGGACATGGAGTTAAGTACTAGAGATACTAAAAGAGACAAAAGTTATTCCCTACCCTTAAAGAGCGTCTTACAATCTAATGGGAAGGATAATATGCAAACAATGATATACAAAGTAATCTATGTACAGGATAAATAGCTGATAATTTCCAAGGGGAAGGCTCTGGAGTTAAGACAGGTTGTGGAAGGTTTCTTGCAGAAAAGTGGGATTTTTGTTGGAATTTGAAGCCAGGGAGGTTAGCATTCAGAGCAGAAGGAGAAGAGAATTCTAGACATGGGAGACAGCCAAAGGAAATGCCCAGCATCAAGCACCTTAAAGTTTACAAACCATTTTTTCATAACACCCTTGTGTAATGGCCATCAAATTAGAATCTTCTGTTGTTTTAGTTTTACTAAAGTGCTTCTGACTCAATAATGTGCTTAAAGAAGATCTTCCTCATTTATGGGCCTGACCTTTGAGGGAAGCTTGATTAGGGGAATTATTTTATAGGAGGGTCTCAAGTACCTTTTGTTTTTTCTATTGAGGTTCTGGGTCAGAAGGTTATACCCTCTGACTCCAAAAACTGTATAAATACTCTGAGGTTGAGGTTTTATTTTGGGGTTTACTGATTGGAAGTGTTTCTTTGGCCAGAGAAACTCTGAGAAGCCTCTACTGAGGCCTTGCCCAGTCTAAAACTCAGAAGCTGGTGCTTCTCTCTCTGGTAACTGTGTATGTATGTAGTGGTCAGAGAGTTCTGGAAGCTCTGTCTATTGGCTTTTGATTTCTCTGCATTTTCTCTGAAATTTTGATTTGATTTTCTCTGATACCCATGCTTGATTAAAGTGATTGTTAATACCTCAAAGGTTGACTTTTCTTTCACGAATGTAGATCTAAGAACCTTTGATAGCAGCTCCCCCTCCCCCCGCCCGTGTATGTTGAGGTACTTACTGTTATACTTTGTGAGACAGCACAAGTAGCATTATCTACAATTTACAAATGAGCAAACCAGGTATCAAAAAAACTAAGTCTATGATCATAAAATTAGAGACAATTTTCAGATCCAGCTATATTGTCTCCAAGTCTAGTAATTTTTCAGTGACTCCACATAGTTTTTCACTGAACTTGTAATGTCATCAACTTGTAAAAAATAACCCCAATATTAGTTTATTCTTAAGAAAAGAATCAAAGAAGTCAAAAATATGCTCCCAAAATTCAAGCAGCATCCTCATCTACATGGGCTTCATACTTTCTGATGAGCTCTGAGTCTAGCTTTGCAGTATATTTGCATTCTTGTATTCCATAGTTACCTAGTTTGGGTTCAGTGAATTGAATAAATTATACAATACAGTGCTCTGGGGAGCTGTGTCAGTGTGGAACATGTTTCTAATAAAAGCATTCAGCATTCACGTGGCACTTTTCATGCTAGCAAGCAAGTAATGTAATGTATATTTTTTACAATTATTTAGCTACATAAATGTATATATAGCCGTTTTCACCCACATGGCTTCTGTCCCTAAAACAGATAAATAAAACTAACTATGTTACATGAGATGTTAGGTAAAAACATTGCCCGTAATGTCTGTCAATGTCATTGGTTATCAGAAACAGATCTTGTATAAAAGTCTCAGACTATAAAAATAGTTGGATGCATGTACATATTTTTAAGGATATACATCCTTGAAAATAACTACTACAAGGATTCATGCATTAATGAAACAGATTCATATCACAAGACTTCCTATCCTGATATTGTATTTCAATGTCTGACATATCTATTATATAGCTTCTATATTTAAACATAGAGTTTCTTGTTGGGCCATAGTGCCATTTTGAGAGGTTGAATAATTCCCTTCATTCTCATTACTTGGTTATTTAAACTTTTTTTTTTTTTTTTGAAAATTAGAGGGTGGCTAATTACACACTTCTCTTTAAAAATTCAAAACCACTTGAATCATGGACTACAACTATTAAAGTTAAAGAATAATATTATTTATAGTAATTTGGTATATACAATTTATGGTAATTTTTCTCCTGAGTTATAGCAGAATCTGTTTCTGTCTGTTAATTTGTTATTTTACATTTAAAATAACAGATAATAGACGGACATCTCAAGTGTCTTAATAGCACCATAAAAATGTAAAAAAATAAATGACATAAAGGAAGTTCTCATCATAGTAGGCAGATGCTCTTCTTGAAATTTATAGAAGAATATTAGTAGACATCATACTGGATGAGTTGCAATGTATATTGATGATGGGTATCATTATGTTGATAAGACCATAGAGTTATTAATTTAAAAAGAATAAAACCTTTAAAATGTACTTTTCTTCTTACCCACTTCCTAAAATATCTCATATGTCTTTACCTTGTATTCAGACTTATACTGTAGTCTAATTACTAGTGTAAAATCTACTTTGTGCTCACTCTCTCAATGAGTAGTGGCAATGAGAGACTGGGTGCACAAAGGGGTGACTATTGGCAATTCCAAACTTGGAGAGATAATCTATGGCTATCTCTACTCCTACAAACTCACAAGTTCACACCAGAAATTAGCTTTTAGATTCAGATCTTCAGTAAAAGCAATTACTGAAATGGCACAGTAAAAAAAAAAAAAGGCGGGGGAGCAGGTAGTTACAGAACGTTTCCTCTAAAATCGGGATATACAGGTAGGGGAAGCATGTAGCCAACTCATCTCATAACTCTAGAACAACAGGGTTTCAATATTCTTTTTTTTTTTCTCCTGAGGGTCCTCTCATGTTGAAGGCTAGGATAGAGTGGGGTGGCAAGTTTAATTTTAAAAATTAAAAGAAACAGTTTATTTGGTCAACTCTGACATTAGCTTCAAGCACCTAAATATATTGTCCAAAATATCATGGATGGTATTGTGATACTGAATTATGAATCCCAACCTGATCCTGACTCCTTCATACCCTCAAGTGATAATACTGTCAGAGGTATTAAACTTCATGTATGGTGCTAAAGAAATGTTCTCAACAATCCAAGAAATATGTATCCTTTCACTTTCATACACATCTGACATCATGCACTGATAAGTCTCTGCACTACCTATCACCCATGCCTGGAATGCCCTCCCTCCTTACCTTTGCCTCATAAAGTCCCTCCCATAATATGCAGCTCACATACCATCTCCTGCTTGTCTTTCCTATTTTCCCAACTGGTAGTGCCCTCTCTTACAAATTACTATGTATGAGAAAGATTCAAATATGCTATCTCCAAGCCCAATGCCCATAAATTACCTGTAAAAAGAACTCCCAACAAATTCTGAAGCAGTGGAAGTGACGCAGCAAAGGAGTGGAGGAGATTTCTGTTCCAGAAAAACTGACACCAAAGGTACATTGCACACCGGACCAGGAGCAGAGCCCATCCCTGCCTTGGCCTCACGGTCCCTAGAGGAGCAGATCCAAGCAGGCTTCAGGGACGGAATCTCCAGTGGCCATGAAGGTCCCTCCACCCACAGATACTACAGGTCAGTGAGAAAGATGTCTGGGCTGGTCGAGAGGGGAGTGGGGTGTCTCCATAACTCAGGCCCCCTCGGGAGGAAGCAGTGGGGGAAGCAGCACAGACCAGGGCTCCCAAGGCAGGCAGGACCTAAGATTCATTGTGGAAGGTCTCCACATAAACCCCTGAGGGAAATGAGCCCTGTGAGGAGGCCTTGCCCCAGTCAGAGAACCTGAACTTAATCACACTGAATAGCAGCCCCACACCCCGCTGAAAGGCCTGAAGCTGGGAAGCAGCATTTGAATCTCAGACCCCAAGCACTAGTGAGGCAGGGGTGGAGAGGAATCTCAGAAGTCAAGGGACTGAGCATTTTCCCAGAAAAGGGAAAAAAATAAGACCATAGTAGGTTGCTTTCTTGCTGAACAGATATTTCCTCCTTTCCTTTCTGATGAGGAAGAACAATGCTTACCATCAGGGAAAGACATAGAAGTCAAGACCTCTATATCCCAAACATCCAAAATAGATAGCCAATGGACTCAGGCCATGGAAGAGCTCAAAAAGACTTTTGAAAATCAAGTGAGACAGGTGGAGGAAAAACTGGGAAGAGAAATGAGAGAGATGCAAGAAAAGTACGAAAAACGGGTCAATAACTTGCTAAAGGAGACCCCAAAAAATGCTGAAGAAAATAACACCTTGAAAAATAGGCTCACTCAACTGGCAAAAGAGGCTCAAAAAGCCAATGAGGAGAAGAATTCTTTGAAAAGCAGAATTAGCCAAATGGGAAAAGAGGGCAAAAGCTCACTGAAGAAAACAGTTCTCTCAAAATTAGAATGGAACAGATGGAGACTAATGACTTGATGAGAAACCAAGAAATCACCAAACAAAACCAAAAGAATGAAAAAAGGGAAAAGAATGTGAAATATCTCATTGGAAAAACAACTGACCTGGAAAAGAGATCCAGGAGAGACAATTTAAAAATGATGGGACTACTTGAAAGCCATGATCAAAAAAAAGAGCCTAGACATCATTTTCCATGAAATTATCAAGGAAAATTGCTCTGATATTCTAGAACCAGAGGGGCAAAATAAATATTGAAGGAATCCATCCATCACTGACTGAAAGAAATCCAAAAAAAGAAACTCCTAGGAACATTGTGACCAAATTCCAGAATTTCTAGATGAAGGAGAAAATATTGCAAGCAGCTAGAAAGAAAAAATTACAGTATTGTGGAAATACAATCAGGGTAACACAAGATCTAGCAGCTTCTACATTAAGGGATAGAAGGGTGTGGAATAGGATATTCCAGAAGTCAAAGGAACTAGGACTCAAACCAAGAATCACCTACCCAGCAAAACTGAGTATAATACTTCAGGGGAAAATATGGTCTTTTCAATGAAATAGAGGACTTTCAAGTATTCTTGATGAAAAGACCAGAGCTGGAAAGAAAATTTGACTTTCAAACACAAGAATGAGAAGCATGAAAAAGTAAACAGCAAAGAGAAGTCATAAGGGACTTACCAAAGGTGAACTGTTTACATTCTTACATTGAAAGACAATATTTCTAACTCTTGAAACTTTCCAATATCTAGGTAGTTGGTGGGATTGCGCGTGTACACACACACACACACACACACACACACATGTGCATGCACACACACACAGAGACAGAGAGCACAGAGTGAATTCAATAGGATGGGATCATATCTTCAAAAATTAAGGTAAATGGTGAGAGAGAAATATATTGGGAGGAGAGAGGGTGAAATGGAATGGGGTAAATTATATCTCATTGAAGAGGCAAGAAGGAGACTTTTTAGTGGAGGGAAAAAGAGGAGACCTGAGAGAAAAACATGAAGTCTACTCTCATCACATTCGACTAAATGAATGAATAAAATGCACACTCATTTTGGGATGAAAACCTATCTTACAATACAGGAAAGTGGGGGAGAAGGAGATAATCAGTGGGGAGGATGATGGAAGGGAGGGCAAGGGGAGAAGGGAGCAATTTGAAGTCAACATTCTTGGGGATGGACAGGATCAAAAGAGAGAATAGAAACAATGGGGGGGGCAGGATAGGATGGAGGGAAATATAGTTAGTCTTACACAACACTACTATTATTGAAGTCATTTGCAAAACTACATGGATATGGCCTATATTGAATTGTCTGCCTTCCCAAAGGGAATGGGTAGGGAGGGAGGGATGGGGAGAATTTGGAACTCAAAGTTTTAGGAATAACTGTTGAGTATTGTTCTTGCTACTAAGAAATACAGGTAATGGGGAATAGAAAGTTATCTGGCCCTACAGGGCAAAAGAGATGATGGGGTCAAGAGAAGGGAGGGATGATAGAAGAGAGGGCAGATTGGCGGTAGGGTAAATTAGAATGCTCTGTCTATTGGGGTGAGGGGAGGGGGCAAAAGGGTAGAAAATTTGGAACCCAAAATTTTGTGAAAATGAATGTAAAAAGTTTGATAAATAATTTATTTATCAATTTAATTGATAAAAAATTTATAAAAAGAAATAATAATTAAATAAATGCTTGAGGGAAAAATTGCTATGTATTTAACTCATTTGTATGTTTTTTATTAATTTTATATTTGTGCTGTCTTGTGTGTATGTGTATATATGTATATATATATATATACATATACACACACACACATACGTATGTACACTTTCTTGTCTTCCCTATTCAAATATAAGTTCATTCCAAATACAGACTGTCACCTTCTTTGTAATTGTGTCCTTAGCATCAAGCCCAGTGCCTAGCACTTAAGAAATAATTGTCGATTGTTTGAATAACTGACATTAAGAAACGTGTTCAGAATGGAGACTCATGAGCCCATAAGGTAGTAAAATATTAGTAAGAAAAAGTTCATTCGGAGACCTGAGGAATATAACTTTATTTTGTCCAGTGCTACTTACTCTACTAAACCTATATGAAGAATGATGGTGATTTTTTCAATGGATAATTGAGTGACCAATAAAGAAGAAAATCACCTTATTCGAAGCTTCAATTTCTTCTCACATAGAAGAAAAAGGAAGAGGAATTACCTTTATATGTTTCTACTCAACTGACAAAAAAGGGTCAGTTTTTGCACAACTTTCTTTTTGACTTTTTGAAACAGATCCATGAAGTTTTCCTTCATCACTCACTGTATTTGGAAAGCATAGCTCCCTCACTGCTTACAGGTGGGACAATTTGGATTTTCAATATCTATCCTGCAGTAGGTATATAGCAAATCTTTCTGAACATTCACTATTTATTTGGAGCAGGACTCTGGTTTGCACGTGTCACCTGCACAAATTAACATGAGCCTTGACTGGCCCTGAGTCAACCAAAGCTTCACAAGGACATTTCAACACTTGTGGCTTTTGTCCTTCACCTTTTGGATAACGAATACTTTTCTGCATAATTATTTAGCTAGTTCACTACAAGTTAGTAGTACTGTTGGAGATAAGTAGCATAGAAGTCTCCTTTCCTCCATCTATACATTGAGTGTCTCATATTTATTACTTGGTGATGAGAATAATAAATAGAAATGAGGGTCATGATAGCCTATATCTGCTACTTTCAAAAGCTTTGTATTATATATAGGTAAAGCAATATTGGAATGAATTAATGAATCCTAATGATCCATAAATTTTACTGTCAACCCTGATGAGTGACCCTTTAGACTTTGTAGTCTTTATATTGTCTCTGCAGCTGAATTCTATCACAGGTCTTGTTGCTTCCAATTAGGGTGTGTATCCCTTGAAAGCAGGGAAAGTCTTCCTTTTCTATTAGTATTGCCAGCACTTACTATGGGTGGGGAACCTGTGTCCTTAAAGTCACATGTGGCCCTCCAGGTTCTCAAGTGTGGCTCTTTTAATGAACTCAAACATCACAGAACAAATACCCTTAATAAAATAAAACTGTAAAAATTATTAAATGTAGTTTGGAACAGTTCCATGTCCTTGATTAGACAATGATGCAATCATTTGATACATGTTTTTCATTTAGTCAATTAATGAACAGGCATTTATCACCTCCCTGCTATGTGCCAAGTTATAAGCTCAGTACTTGGGATACAGAAGCAAAAATGCAGCTGTTGTTTTCCTCAGGGAGATTCCATTATATCCAGTAGGCTAGAGAGTTGTAACATAAAACAAAAAACAGAATTGTGAGCCCAACAGGTAGGAAAATAGTCGTCTCTGTGTTCTTTTTCCTGCCTTGTGAATTTGGGGAAGGATGTTGAAATAAACACTGTAAATGAGCAATAACCCAGAAAAGGGGATAAAAAAGATATCAAATATATGACAGGAGAAAAACATGGAATAGTCAGTCAACAATCATTTTTTATGCACTTGTTTTGCCAAGGACTAAGCTATGTAGGGATATTTTATTAAAAAGTAATAATGAAAGGAAGGTTAACATGTTTCATGGACTTCTTTGCAATGTAAAGAGGATGAAAAGAAGGACCTTAGTTTGTGAGATGGATCCCTTTCGGTGTGTTTATGAAGATAGGTTCACATGTATGAATTTTAATCTGCACTGTTAGAGGTGAATATGGATATGTTCATGCTGATGAGATCATTAACCCATCAGAGTATTAATAAATATAAATCAATTTTATGACTCTCAGTTTTGCTCTGCTCTCACTTCCTCTCACCATCCTAAAACATATAAACTTCTCATAAGAACACTATTCGAAAATTTCTGTATTTGGGATAGTAGGGGAAAAAATGTAAAACAAAAAAATAATAATGCATGCAGTCACCCACAGAGAATTTGCATAGTTCCTGACAAAAAGTAGATGCTTCCTATATTTTTTTTTATTAATGTTTAACAAGTAAGTGTTTCATTTAGTGCCTGGAATGAAGATGAGTTTTGCCTGGTGTTTCTATACAGCTTAGCATGTTTGGGTGGAGGCCAAATAATAATAATAACATTCATAGCAAGTTTTGTGTAGTAAATAGTCTACCAGTCTTTTATGCAAAAGAACACTATAAGAATAGAGCACTACAGTCTCCTTGATATCAATCAATTCCTTGTCTTTGTAATAGGGTAGGCACAATTTCATCAAGTTTGTGAATGAGGGAAAAGGATATACAAGGAATACAGAAGCCTTTAAATTCTATAGCACTTTTCTTCTAAAGTATTCAATGGACTTACATGTCTATTACCTTGTTGACATTTGCAACGTTCTCTTGACGCCATTTGTACATATTATTTCGGCAAAACTTTATAATAAGTTGTTGTCTGGATCAAGACTAGATTCTAACCCTTTTATTTCACACCATTAATTGGTAGAAATCCATCTATATCAAATATTCGTGTCTTCAAAATTCATAGATAATATATTTTCACTGAATACTAAAAATTTTCAAGACATTTTTGGATTCACACTTCCCCCAAAGTCATTATGAACAACTTCTATAGCTAAACAATGGATTTCTTCTGAAGTGTTTTGATCCTCACTTTCATTTGCACATGAGTTATTCTGGCCCATCTCTTATTACATAAACTATAAAACAATAATGGCTTATTAAATGATTAATCCCAGCCCAATTTTAAGAACAAAGTCACCAATGCATTATATTTCAGCTCAGAAATGTAATTATACTCCTTCCGTGTTGAACTTAATACCATCAGAGTGAATGGAGAATAAGATGCTTGGGTAATGACATTGTTGGGATGTGCCTGACTGAATTTTTCCAATAAAATTACTTGACACAAGCAGAGGAGGGATTTTTACAGTAAATTAAAAGTTAAATTTCTAAGGAATAATATTTGTCTAATTATCTGACAATGGCAGTATTCTTTCTCATCTTTCTCACTACAGAGCTGAACAAAGCCTCCTTAAAAGTGAAAATAAGTTCAGCTGAATAGAGAAAACTGAATATGATTATTTAAAATTTTAAATATCTATATAAATCTCCATTTAATAGTATAACGTTTCGCCCTTTTGAATAAACTAGAGAGTGAAATGCTCTGCAACAAAGGAAAGTCTATGAGACAGTATTGGGCACAAAGAGCCTCCCTTTCCCCCCTTTCTCTCCCCTCCACTACGACTAATGCCTGAGGATGCAACCTGAACTTTTGGAGGATAGGAAAGTAATTCCATTCTCTTTGATGGTAATTATCACTTTGAATTTTGCAATATTATTTATACATTTTATGTCATCAGTACTACAAAACAACCTGTGATATAGGTATTTCTGATATTACTTATCATTTCCATATTTCAGATGAGTTAATTAAGATTCATAGAGGTTAAGTGCCTTGCCCATCACTGCACAGGAGGTGAATGTCGAAAGGTAGGTGTTCTTGACTCCAACACCATCATTCCATCAATTGCATTAGTGATCTTCACTCATTTGCTCTCACACTCTTAAAGAGCAGAAAAAAATTTAGCAGCCTTCAAAAACTTATATATTTACTTATTTACAAGTATATGTATATATTTCTAAGCATGTATATGCATGTGTATTATATATGCATACATATATTATATAGTATGAAACATTATACATACATATTTAATATAATGTAATAAGTAGCATAGTGCATAGAACAGAAGGCATAACATGAGAAAGAGTTGAGTTCGAATTTGTCCTCAGATACTTACTAGCTATGTCACCCTGGACAAGTCATTTAAACTCTGGCTTGACTGTAAAATGGAAATAATAACTGTACAAATGCATCACTACTGTTGTGAGGATCAAATGGAGTAATAGCTGTTGAGTACCTAGTATGTAGTGGACTGTATAAATGCTTGCTCCCCATCCTTTCTCTCAATTTTGTTGGTAATTGAAAAAAATAAAATTTAAAAAATGGATTTTTTTTTGTTTTTTGTTTTTAACAGTATTTCTTTTTTTAATATAAATTTATTTATTTAACTTTTTACAGTCATTTTCACAAAATTTTGGGTTCCAAATATTCTCCCCATTTGTCCCCTCCCCCCACCCCAGTATGCCAAGCATTCTAATTTCCCCTATCACCAATCTGCCCTCTCCTCTATCATCCCTCCCTTCCCTTGTTCCCATCTTCCCTTTTGTCCTGTAGGGCCAGATAACTTTCTATTCCCCATTACCTGTATTTCTTATTTCCTAGTAGCAAGAACAATACTCAACAGTTGTTCCTAAAACTTTGAGTTCCAACTTCTCCCCATGCCTCCCTCCCCACCTATTCCCTTTGGGAAGGCAGGCAATTCAATACAGGCCATATCTGTGTAGTTTCGCCAATGACTTCGATAGTAGTCGAGTTGTGTAAGACTAACTATATTTCCCTCCATCCTATCCTGCCCCCCCATTGTTTCTATTCTGTCTTTTGATCCTGTCCCTCCCCAAGAGAGTTGACTTCAAATTGTTCATTCCTCCCCTTGTCCTTCCTTCCATCATTCCCCCCACCCTGCTTATCTCCTTCTCCCCCACTTTCCTGTATTGTGAGATAGGTTTTCATACCAAAGGAGGGTGCATTTTATTCTTTCCTTTAGTCTAATGTGATGAGAGTAAACTTCATGTTTTTTCCTCAGCTCTGCTCTTTTTCCCTCCACAAAAAAGTCTCCTGCTTGCCTCTTTTATGGGAGATAATTGGCCCCATTTCATTTCACCCTCTCTCCTCCCAATACATTTCTCTTACACATTTACCTTAATTTTTTTAAGATATGATCCCACCCTATTCAATTCACTCTGTGCTCTCTGTCTCTTTGTGTGCGTGCATGTGTGTGCGCACATGTGTACATGTGTGTGCATGTGTGTATGTGTGTGTGCAATCCCACCAACTACCCAGATACTGAAAAGTTCCAAGAGTTACAGATATTATCTTTCCATGTAGGAATGTAAATAGTTCAACTTTGGTAAGTCCCTTATGACTTCTCTTTGCTGTTTACTTTTTCATGCTTCTTCTCTTTCTTGAGTTTGAAAGTTAAATTTTCTTTCCAGCTCTGGTTTTTTCATCAAGAGTTCTTGAAAGTCCTCTATTTCATTGAAAGACCATTTTTTCCCCTGAAGTATTATACTTAGTTTTGCTCGGTAAGTGATTCTTTGTTTGAGTCTAGTTCCTTTGACTTCTGGAATATCCTATTCCATGCCTTTCGATCCCTTAATGAAGAAGCTGCTAGATCTTGTGTTATCCTGATTGCATTTACACAATACTTGTATTGTTTCTTTCTAGCTGCTTGCAATATTTTCTCCTTGACCTGGGAATTCTGGAATTTGGCCACAATGATCTTAGGAGTTTCTCTTTTTGGATCTCTTTCAGGTGGTGATTGAAGGATTCCTTGAATACTTATTTTGCCCTCTGGTTCTAAAATATCAGGGCAGTTTTCCTTGATAATTTCATGGAAGATGATGTCAGGCTCTTTTTTTGATCATGGCTTTCAGGTAGTCTCATAATTTTTAAATTGTCTCTCCTGGATCTATTTTCCAGGTGAGTTGTTTTTCCAATGAGATATTTCACATTCTCTTCCATTTTCTCATTCTTTTGGTTTTGTTTTGTGATTTCTTAGTTTCTCAGAAAGTCATCAGACTCCATCTGTTTCATTCTAATTTTAAGAGAACTATTTTCTTCAGTGAGCTTGTGAACATCTTTTTCCATTTGGCTAATTCTGCTTTTGAAAGCATTCTTCTCCTCATTGGCTTTTTGAACTTCTTTTGCCAATTGAATGAGCCTATTTTTCAAGGTGTTATTTTCTTCAGCATTTTTTGGGGGTCTCCTTTAGCAGGGTATTGACCCATTTTTTCATGCTTTTCTTGCATCTCTCTCATTTTTCTTCCCAGTTTTTCCTCCACCTGTCTCACTTGATTTTCAAAATCCTTTTTGAGCTCTTCCATGGCCTGAGCCCATTGGATATCTATTTCAGATGTTTGGGATACAGAGGCCTTGACTTCTATGTCTTTCCCTGATGGTAAGCATTGTTCTTCCTCATCAGAAAGGAAGGAGGAAATATTTGTTCACCAAGCAAGTAACCTTCTATGCTCTTATTTTTTTTTCCCTTTTCTGGGCATTTTTCCAGCCAGTTCCTTGACTTCTGAGATTGCTCTCCACCCTCCCCTCACCAGTGCTTGGGGTCTGAGATTCATATGCTGCTTCCCAGCCTCAGGGCTTTCAACGGGGGTTGGGGCTGCTATTCAGTGGGATTAAGTTCAGGTTCTCAGGTGGGGGCAGGGCCACTGCCCAGACCTCTGTTCCCTCAGGGGGTTCAGCAGAGACCTTCAACAATTCACCGGAGCTCCTCCTTGCTCCTTGCTCCTTGAGCCCCTGGCCACTCTTGCCCCCGCTACTTCCTCCTTTGGAGGCCTGAGTTGTGGGGACACCCCTCTCCCCTCTCAGCCATCCAGATAGTGTCTCTCACTGACCTGTAGTGCTGGTGGGCAGAGAAACCCTCGTGGCCACTGGTGATTCCATCCCTGAAGCCTGCTCAGATCTGCTCCTCTTGGTGCCACGTGGCCAAGGCAGGGCTGGGCTCCACTCTGGGTCCAGTTAGCAACAGACTTTTGGTGTCAGTTTTTCAGAGCTCTCTGGAGCAGAAATCTCTTCCACTCCATTGTTGTGCAGCTTCCCCTGCTCCAGAATTTGTTGAGAGTTCCTCTTTACAGGTAATTATGGGTTGTGGGTTTGGAGCTAGC
Source organism: Bettongia penicillata ogilbyi (assembly GCA_023548195.1). NCBI lineage: Eukaryota > Metazoa > Chordata > Mammalia > Diprotodontia > Potoroidae > Bettongia > Bettongia penicillata. The sequence goes on from JAJHZJ010000305.1 coordinate 38,024, forward strand.
ATATGTGAATCTTTCTGCCAAAAATGGATATTTTAAAAAGGATGAGAATCAATGAGTGGTCATTGGAGTTTACTGAATCGAGTTTATTGAATGGTCAGACCTTGGATTTTGGGAAAAAAATATTTGACATCTGTATAGAGAATGGATTGGTTTGATGAAATATCTAAGACAAGGGACACCAATGAGGATACTGTTGCAATAGTTCAGATGAGAGGTGATGCTACCTTGAATTTGGATGGTGTACGAGTAGAAAGGAGAGTATAGATGTTTTGGAGGTAGAAATTATATTATTTGTAAAATGACCGAATAGGTGAACTGAAGGAGAGAAAGGAGATGAAAATGATACTGAAAATGTGAACCTGAGGGATGAGAAGAATGGTGGTTCCATCTGCAACAGTAGGGAAATTGGTGTAAGAGTAGGTTTTAGAGGAAAGAAAATGAAAGGAGGTTGAGAGTGTAGGTTGCAACCCACCCATGCCTCCTGAATCCCAGAGATTCATTGTATCCCACTCAAAATTAAAAGGAGGATGGCTGCTTCCAGTAACTGTCACTGCCTTGGAGTGCAGTGCTAGGGATTGATGCCTGCCAAAGCCACAAGATACTCTATGGTCAGGAGTGGGAGTGGAAGGGTTGGGGAGGGGAGATTGGTAGTGTGAGCTCCAGTGAAAAGCTTTCCCCATGACAAATGCACTGTTGTTCCTTTGGGAGCCACAATATGTTTCTATTTTAACTACTCTTTGGGGTGACTGCTTGGCTCAAGAGTGCATTGGAAGCTTGCCCAGGAGAAGGATGGAGTTGAGTGAGAGAGCATTAGGGGTGGGGGTGGGGGTGGGTAATGATAGGTGTGGTTGTGTTTCAGAAAAGCTCCATTCATGATTGGTTACCACAGCCAAGACAGGATGCATCCTTTCTTGATATTGGACTTTGACACCCACTGCAGTAAACCACGCAGCCTTTACATTTCCTCAGTTATCTAGAATATTTAGATAGAAGTTTTAGAGTCCTCAATGGTTCTGAGACATAGATGCTTTATATAAAACATCATACACTCCTTCTCTGACTGCCTGAATCCACAGGCTGGTGCTTCTTTAAGTCATAGCCCTGAGATTTTTACTGAATTTTATTGAAAATAAATATCAGAGGAGGGCATTTATTCCACTGGAAAATTTCTCTTCTCTGGCCTTCAGTGCCTTTCCTGTACAATAGCAGGGCTGGGGTTGAGGAGAGTAGATTATATGACCTCTAATGTTCCTTCAGCTATAAATCTACGATCCTGCAATCCTGCCAAGAGTACTTCTCTTCTAAGTAGTTCTATCCTATTCCAATCTAGTCTAATTTAGTCTACTCATCAAAGACTGATGTTAAGGAAACGAAATTTATTATCTTAAGACTATGTTTGATGTCAGAAGTTTATACTATTCTCATAAAAGAATGACAAAAATAATTACCATTTGAACTCAAAGGAAATGGAGAGAAGAGAAAGTTAATTGAATTAGGATGTACAACCAGCAAGAATGAGTCATTGAATTAAACGTTTATTAAATAATTACTGTATGCCTGACAGCTAGGTGGCATAATAGATAGAGTGCCCAACCTGAAGTCAGGAAGACTTCATGTGTTCAAATCTGGGTCAGACAATTACCAATTGGGTGACCCTGGGTAAGGGTCTGTTAACTCTGTTTGCCTCAATTTCCTCATCTGTAAAATGAGCTGGAGAACATAATGGCAAAACACTACAACGTATTTGCCAAAAATAACACAAATGGGGTCACCAAGAGTCAGACAAAACTGGAATGAAAGATCAATAGTGTTGTGCTTTTCATTTAAAAAGCACTAAATTAAGTGTAAAGCTAATAGTGAAACCATCTCTGCTCTTGAGGGACATGCATTCTAATGGGATTCCTTAGGACTAAATAATAGCTAATGAAAATTGTTCTGAGTGATGTGGTTTTTGTGTCTGTGACTCTTAGATTCTGGGAGCATATGGATATGATTACCTGTCCTTTACAAGAAAAGTAATCTAACTCGCTTGCTTTAGAGATTCATCCAAGAACCCTGCCATCCGCTGGATTCTCTGACAGAATATTCCGTTCTCCAAGTGGTCATTGAGTTCCTTCAAACTGTCTATTGCTGAGATACCTATAAGGGTTCAGGATTAGGAGGTCTTTTTGGCTCCAAAAAGACTCCTGACTTTTTTTTAATATAAATTTATTTATTTAACTTTTAAAATTCATTTTCACAAAATTTGGGGTTCCAAATTTTCTCCCCATTTATCCCCTCCCCCACCCCAATACACCAAACATTCTAATTTTCCCTATCACCAATCTGTCCTCTCTTCTATCATCCCTCCCTTCTCTTGTCCCCATCTTCTCTTTTGTCCTGTAGGGCCAGATGACTTTCTATTCCCCATTAACTGTATTTCTTATTTCCTAGTAGCAACAACAGTACTCAATAGTTATTCCTAAAACTTTGAATTCCAAATTCTCCCCATGCCTCCCTCCCCACCCATTCCCTTTGGGAAGGCAGGCAATTCAATATAGGCCATATCTGTGGAGTTTTGCAAATGACTTCGATAACAGTCATGATGTGTAAGACTAACTGTATTTCCCTCCATCCTATCCTGCCCCCCGTTGATTCTATTCTGTCTTTTGATACTGTCCCTCCCCAAGAGTGTTGACTTCAAATTGCTCCCTCCTCCCATTGGATTCTGCTTTTGAAAGCATTCTTCTCCTCATTGGCTTTTTGAACCTCTTTTGCCAATTGAGTTAGCCTATTTTTAAAGGTGTTATTTTCTTCAGCATTTTTTTGGGTCTCCTTTACCAAGGTATTGACCCATTTTTTATGCTTTTCTTGCATCTCTCTCATTTCTCTTCCCAGTTTTTCCTCCACCTGTCTAACTTGATTTGCAGAATTCTTTTTGAGCTCTTCCATGGCCTGAGCCCATTGGATATCTATTTCGGATGTTTGGGATACAGAGGTCTTGGCTTCTATGTCTTTCCCTGAGGGTAAGCACTGTACTTCTTCATCAGAAAGGAAAGGTAGAAACATCTGTTCCTCAAGAAAGTAGCCTTCTGTTGTCTTATTTTTATTCCCTTTTCTGGGCATTTTCCCAGCCAGTTCCTTGACTTCTGAGATTCCTCTCCACCCCTGCCTATATATGCCCAGCTAGTGCTTGGGGTCTGAGATTCAAATGCTGCTCCCCAGCCTCAGGGCTTTCAGCGGCGGGCATGGCTGCTATTCAATGTGAGCTTAAGTTCTGGTGCTCAGGTGGGGGCAGGGCCACCTCCCAGCCTCAGTTCCCTCAGGGGCTTTATGCAGAGACCTTCAGTAATGGAGTGGACCTCCTGTCTGCCCCGGGAGTTCCGGGCCGCTGCTGCCTCTGCTGCTGCCTCTGCCGCTGCCTCCCGAGGGGGCCTGAGTTATGGAGACACCCCACTCCCCTCTCGACCAGCCCAGACATCTTTCTCACTGACCTGTAGTATCTGTGGGTGGAGGGACCTTCATGGCCACCGGAGATTCTGTTCTTGAAGCCTGCTCGGATCTGCTCCTCTTGGGGCTGCGAGGCCAGGGCAGTGCAAGGGCTCTGCTCCATGGCCGTGTGCGACGGACCTTTGGGGTTGGTTTTTTAGGACTCTCTGGAATGGAAATCTCCTCCTCTCCATTGCTGCGCAGGTTCCACTGCTCCAGAATTTGTGGGGAGTTCTTTTACAGGAAATTTATGGGCTTCGGGTTCCAGAGCTAGCATACCTGAGTCTTTCTACTCCACTGTCTTGGCTCCTCCCCAGACTCCTGACTTTTCAGAATAAAGGAGAGAGGAAAGGAGATAGAAATCAAAATAGTCTTGGCTAAGATTTCTTGTGGCTTGCTCGGTGTCTTGAAACAGAATCTAATTTGGTAATTTGTGTGCTACTTTTGGCTTGTTTTGACTTATAAAGCTTAAGTGGCCTCTTTGGATTCCTGGGCTTCAGTACTACTCTTCAATTGTCTCTGAACTCTACAGTCAATACTCTCTCCTGAACATTAGCTCTAACTCTCAGCCTTCTAGGCATGCATTTGGATGTTGCACAAGTATAAAATCATAGATTGAGAAGTGAAAGAACCTTACAGTCCCTCAGACATAACCAACTCTTTTTTACAGATTTGAAATCTGAGCCTCAAAGAGGGTAAATGATTTGTCAGGGTCAAAAAGTTAGTAAGTATCAGAGATAAGATTTGAACCCAAGTCTTCCTGGGACCTAGTCTAACACTTTATACAGTCTACCATGCTGTATCTAAGTGAGTTCACAACCTTAGTTGTTCATTCAGGTGTATGCAACTCTGTGTCACCCCATAGACTTTGTTCATGGGGTTTTCTTGAGATGATACTGGAGTGGCTTGTCATTTCCTTCTTCAACTCATTTTACAATTGAGAAAATTAAGGAAACAGGTTTGAGTGACATATTCAGGGTCACGTAGTTAGCAAGTGTCTGAAGTCAAATTTGAACTCAGGAAGATGAATCTTGTTAACTCCAAACCTGGCACTCTATTTACTATGCTGCCTAGCTGCCCTCGAAACCATAGAATTATCTTCAACCTTTCACTTTCACTGACTCCCCATATCAACTCAATTGTCGTCTTGTGGATTCTACCAACTTAATGTTCCTTACATCAATGGGGAAACTAGATGGTACAGTCAACAGAACAGTAGACTAGAAGTCAGGTAGACCTTAATTCAGTTTCAACCTCAGACTCTGTGTAACCAAGGGCAAGTAAAAAAATCTTCTATTTGCCTTGGTTCCTTCATCTAAAACTTATATTCCAAGGTAATTGTTAGAGGCAAATGAGATAAAATTTGTAAAGTGTTTAGCATAGTATCTGACACATAGTAGATACTATATAAATATTGGCTATTATTGTTCTCTCTAGTCACATATCAACCTCTTTATTTTTTTATCACCCTCTCTTTTCTGAATTATTTACAATAATCCCTTAATTAGTTTACATCTAGTCAGTTTCACAATTAGGTGACTCAGTGTATAGAGCACAGTGCCTTAAGACCTCTATTCAAATCCAGCCTAAGTCACTAAGTACCTGTGTGACTCTGAGCAAGTCATTTAATTTCTGTTTGCCTTAATCCACTGAAAAAGGAAATAGCAAACCATTCTAGTATCTTTGCTAAGAAAACCCTACAGATAGTATCAATGCACTATGAGCCACAGGGTCACAAAAAGTTGGACACAACTGAATGACTGAACAAGCACCATCAGTGCCTCATCTTCTCCAAACCATTCTCCAAAAGCTTTCACACATGAATATTTCCAAATGATCTTGTCATTCCTCTGCTAAAGAAACACCAGTAGCTCCCTATTTCCTTTCAATTATAATAGAAGCTTTTCTCTATGGCATTGAAAGCCCTCTGAAATCCAACTGTATATTATCTTTTCAGGGAGATTACAGATCAGTTTTCTTTAAGCCTTCTATGCTCTATGACATTTTATCTCATGCTGCTATGCAAGTCTCAAAATGCTTTCCCCCTCTTTTCTGCCTCTCATAGCCTCTAGTCTCTTTCAAGGCTTAGGTCAAGTAGTAATTCTTTCAAGAGAACTTTTCTAATTCTCCCAGTTGCTACTGTTCCCAACTCCATTATTATATATGAATGAATGTTTGTCTGTCTGTATATATGTACTGAAGGTCTACAGAGCTGTTGTGCTGACTTCATTGTTATATGCTTTTGAAACATGGACAGTCTACCAGCACCATGCCAGGAAACTGAATTGCTTCCATTTGAATTGTTTTAGGAAAATTTTGAGGATCACCTGGCAGGATAAGGTACCAGACACTGAAGTCCTTGCTCGAGTTGAACTGCCAAGTATTCAAACTATGTTTCAGAGAGTGCAATTCTGATGGGCTGGTCACATTGTTTGAATGCAAAATTTATGCTTGCCAAAAAGACTATATTATGGAGAACTCGCATGAGGCAGGCAATCACATGGTGGCCAGAAGAAATGATACAAAGACATTCTCAAGGTCTCTCTCAAGAACTTTGGATTTGACTGTGCAACGTGGGAGACACTGGCACAAGACTGCTCAGCATGGCATGCCCACATAAAAAATGGTGCTGTACTCTTTGAGCAAAGTAGAATTGAGACAGCACAAAATAAACGCAGGATGTGCAAATTTGGGATATCCACCCCAAATATTCACATGGACTATCTGTGCCCAACCTGTGGTAGAACATTCCGAGCTCCTATTGGTCTAATCAGCCACAGTAGAACACACTGAAATTTCACTTTACGATGGTGATGTCATTTTGGTCTTCTTCGAAGGACAACAACCAACCATATATAAATATATATATATATATATGTATATATATATGTATATATATATATGTGTGTTTTATACATACTTATTGATTATATATGTATATGTATATGTTTGTGTGTATAATATGTTTTCTTATATATGAACATAATATATCTACCCCCTATCCTTACCCCCAGTAGAAGGCCACCTTCTTGAGAGCGAGACTACATCCTCTTCTGTGTTCATTCCTAGCATCTAGCCCAGTTCCTGGCACATAGTAGGCATTTCATACATGCTTATTGCTTAACCAAGTCATATACTATATTTTCTTTTTCATTAGATTTTTATTAAATTGGTCCATATGAGGAAATAATTTTGTGAAGCTGACCATTATATAATCATAGTTATGTTTGTAAATATAGAATATGCTATCATTTTTACAATTCGTACTCCTTTTTGAAAATTGGGACAACATTTTCCTATTTTCCTCTTCTGATAGCACTCTAATTTTCTAGATGTCTTCAGAGATTAGTCTAATTATTGTATCTACTGATTCTTTTAATGCAATAAGATATATTTCACCAGTCCCAAGAAATTAAGACAAATTTGTTCAAAGCAGCCAGAAGCTTATTTTTAGAGCTTCTCATTCCTCTTGAGCAATCCTTGCAGAGACTTAGGCTACTGAGTTATGCCTACTATTTATGTGAGCTATTGAATTTTGCTTTATAAAGCCTAAGGCTGGAGTACTTAACAATGTTTTTACTCTCATAGGACTCTTTGAATGTATAGTGAAGCCTTTGAATTCTTTCTTAGAATATTGTCTTGAAATGCATAAAATAAAATACGTAGGATTACAGAGAAAGTCTATTATTGAAACTAGTTACTATTTTTCTAATAGAGAAAGTTTATTGACCTCAGTTTAATAAAGTTCTGCCTATGTTATGCTTTCCCATCAATTGCTAATTCTAAGATGATTGATGTTGGATCTCTTCTCATTTATTCTACTTCTCCAAACTGTTCCTCCTACCATATTGTGGTGGATTAGTGTTGTAGTCCACATGACCACTTCTTTCCAAAAGTAGCAGGGCAAAACTCATCTATTTCTTGTCCTCTCTGATCCTTTTCTGTGTTTTCTTATGAACGTTCTATCTCCCCCTAACATTGAGGGATGTTTTTTTTAACTTTCTTGAGTTTTAGCATTAGACATCAAGGCTTCTGTAATCTACTATATCTTGTTCTTGCTACGTGACTAGTCTACATCAGTGTCCAATCCTATGTAGTTAGTGGATATCTTTCATGAAATTCATTATATTAAAATCATTGTTAATAAAATGCTGCAGTGTCTCTCTGTCTTTCTCTCTCTTCCCTCCTCTCTCTCTCTCTCTCTCTCTCTCTCTCTCTCTCTGTCTCTCTCTCTTTCTCTTCTCTCTCAGTCTTTATCCTCACACACACACACATACATATGATATGTTTGTGTATCTTCCCTTTGTTCTTTAGGGGAAATGATATATTGAAAATTTAGCTGGTAAATAGAGGTTGGTCATCTCAAACATTCCTCACTACTCCATAACCAGATTCATCCCAGTACTACACAAACCCTTGCCTTGACCACAAGAAAAGATATGGGAATCATCATCAGTTTTGCTACTCTTTCAACCCCACAATGGCTAATATCTCAAGACCAAAGTCCTTTAAAATATCTCTACCCTATAAGAAATAATCTACTCAGCTATCAACTTTGGGACAGAAGTGACATAATTGGTCATTAGGAGGGTAAGTATCTCAAACAACCTTGAGGCCTCTGTAAACAGTGGTGTTCCCATATTCCACCAAGCCCAGGTTTGACCAGTAGGCATACCATTTGACAGTGAAGCTACTAACCCTCCATTCCCCCAATCTTTCCACCTTTTACTTAAGGATAGATAATCAAATCAACATTATAATTGTAACTGTGAAAGGTCTTAGCATATATCCTTATAGCTCTGAGTTCTCCTGTGATTCTAAGTTTTAGACAATCTAAATGGAGGTTCCCTACCCTGACCACAATTTACTGATCTACTTTTGTATATTCTAATGTACTTTTATAGTGTGTGATACTATTTTTGTATATTCCAATGCCATTTTTTCCTATCCTATCATTGATCCTTCTGAAACTTCTGTTATTTTAAAATTGCCTTTCATATCAAACCTGTGCTCTCCCCTCAGAAGCTTGTATTCATTTATATCTACATATTTTGTCTCCCCTTAATAGAACATAAAAACCTTAAGAGCAGAAACTACTTCCAGACATTCCCAAACCATGCTTTTTGTAAAGTAGCCATCCTTCTCATCCCCTTTCCACATGAATGGGGACTCTAAACCATGAGACTCTGGATTTTTACAGGTTGTCTTTTGTCTCACATTGCTTAGAACCAAGCCACCATGCACTTCTCATCCATTTCCAAGTCTGGGTACTCTTCTCCTCATTAAAATGTCAGTCCTGGGGAGGTAGAGCCAAGATTGTAAAGTAAAGGCAGGGACTCACCTGACCTCTCCCCCAAACACCTGCAAATACATTTAAATAGTTACTCTAAGCAAATTCTATAGTGTCAGGACTGTATCAGTAAGCACCCCAACACACACGGGGGGGGGGGGGGTGTGTGTGCTATCATAGGTTCTTTGATTTACTTTTCTAAAAGGAAAGGCAAATTTTGAGGGGGGTTAACAATCTCCCTTAATCAAGCACATTTATCATTCACTTTGTTCAGGAAATCAACAGAGAGTGCTTCTAAGTGGTCTGACATGAGTAATACATATATCATAAATCAACAGACAGGCCCAACTGTCTGATAATAATTGTCAGAGAAAAAAGCACCAACATCTGGATTTTCAAAGTCAGAGGGCTCCTTAGGGACTTTCCAGAGTCTCATCTGGCAGACAAAGCTTCTTCCAAAAACTAAGTTTCAAAGTAAAACCTCAAACTCAGAGCATTTATACCATTTTTAGACGGAGAGGGCATCATAACCCTTGAGAACCAGTGCCTCATTGACAAAAGGTGTGGGCCTTCCTAGAAATCTTCCCTAATTAAACATTCTTTAATGGGCAGGCTCATTAATGGGTTAGGAAGATCTTTAATCACATTAAAAATACAAATAAGTATACTGTTTCTAGCTAAAGATTCAGTCAGAGGCACTTGATTGTCTAAAACAAAAACAACAAAAGATCCTACTTTGTTTGCTTTTACAAGGAACCACAAAAAAGATGAGGTAGATTAGTTTTCCAGTCTGAGACAGCATAGAAGGTTGTCATGAAAGGTCTATTACACTAGGGTGAGAGAGGAATGCAGTTCAGCTCAGGTTGCACCAGCACAGGCTGGGACCCAACAAATCAAGAGCAGGCCTCAGGGTGATAGAATCAGTGGCAACAGTGGCAAATTCCAGACCTTTCAGTCCACAGAAAGTAAGGGGATCAGACAAGACGTCAGAAGGAGATTTGCAGAGGTCCCTTTGCTGGTGCCAGGGGCAGGACTGTATTAGATTTCTTATACTTGAATCTGGATCAAAGTCTTAGGTCTTAGATCCAGTGAAAGGAGGAGCACTAGCAGAGTACAGTTTGCAGCCACAGAGGAACAGGGACCTGGTCACAGTTCCAGGGTTCAAAAGAGTGCTTGTGGTCACTCAAAAACCAGTGTGCAGTACAAGAGAGTACATCTCACATCCCCAGAATCAACTTTAAAAAACAGCTGCAACGAAAGTCAAACCTTGGGGTTAGTGTTAGTGCTGTCTCCACTTGGAAAGCAGAGCCACACTTTAGCATAGAGTTAAAAGTCAAGAATGAGACTGGGAAATGAGCAAAGAACAAAAAAAAATTCTGACTGTAAAAAGCTACTATGGTGACAATGAAGATCAAAACACACACTCAGAAAGCAACAATGTCAAAATTCATGACCCAAAGGCTCTAAGAAAAATAGTGGTCCTAGGCCAGGGAATATCTCATGAAAGGACTTTAAAAATCAAGTAAGAGAGGCAGAGGAAAAAATTGGAAGACAAATGAGAGCAATGCAAGAAAATCATGAAAAATAAGCCAATAACTTCATAATGGAGGCACAAAAGTGATGAAGAAAATAACACCTTAAAAAAACAGGATATGTCAAATTGTAAAAAAGAAGTACAACAATCCAATATAGAGAAGAATGCATTGGAAAGGAGAATTGGCCCAATGCAAAAAGATACACAAAAGTTAACTGTACAGAACTCTTAAAAAGCGGAATTGGCTGGGTGGAAAAGCAGAAACAAAAGCTAACTGAAGAAAACAAGTCTTTAAAATAAATTAGAATTGGTTAAGAGGAAGTTAATGACTTTATGAGAAATCAAGAAACAAACAAAATGAAACAGAATGAAAAGAATAAAAAAGCAGAAAAACATGAAATAGTTCATTGGAAAAACAACTGACCAGGAAAATAGATCCAGGAGAAATAATTTAAGAATTACTGGACTACCTGAGAGTCATGATCAAAAAAGAACCTAGATGTCATCTTTCAATAAGTTATCAAGGAAAACTACTCTCGTTTTCTAGAACCAGAGTGTGAAATAGAAATTAAAAGAATCTACAGATAAATCAATTCCAGAGCTGAAGCAAAAATTTGAATTTCAAATCCAAAATTTAGAAGAGGCACATAAAGGTAAACAGAAAAGAAAAAATACATAAGGTTAAACTGTTTATAGTCTTACATGGGAAAATAATATTTAAAACTTTTAAAAGCTATCTCATTATTAAGGGAGTTAGAAAGAGTATACATAGACAGAAAGTAGAGGCATGAGTTGAATGTGAAGTTATAACTATCTAAAAGAAAAATAAAATTGAGGGATAAGAAAGAATTCATTGAGATAAGGGGAAAAGGAGAGGTTGAATCTGACATAAAAGAGGCCTGAAAGGGATTTTACAGTGATGGGGAAAGCAGGGAGAATAGTTCATGAACCTTACTCTCATTGGAACTGACTGAAAGAGGGAATAATATGCACACTCATTTGGCTGTAGAAATCCATCTTATATGTCGTATATGTTTATAGAGGAAGATTGTAAGGGAAGGGCATAAAAGAAAGATGATAGAAGTGAAAGCAGTTTGGAAAGAAAAAGTTAGGAACAAAATACATTTTTTTGAGAATGGATACGGTAAAAGGATAGAGTAGGATAAACAGTAAAAATAGGATAGAGGGATTTACACAGTAGGTAACCACTACTGTGAAAAAAATACAGTGATTTTTTTTTCTGATAAAGACTTCATTTCTCAAACATATAGAAAATGGAGTCAAATTTATACAAATAAGAGGCATTGCTCAATTAATAAATGGTTAAAGGGATATAATCTGGGAGGTTTCAGACAAAGTAATCAAAGCCATATATGGTCATATAAAAAAAATACTCTGAATCACCATTGATGAGACAAATGAGAATTAAAACAATTCTGAGCTAACTCACATCTGTCAGCTTGGCTAATATGACAGAAAAGGGAAATGATGAATGATGGAGGAGATGTGGGAAAATTCAAATTGTAGTCTTCTACTACTGAAGTTGTATACTGATTCAACCATTTCAGAGAACAATTTGGAACTATTCCTAAAGGGCTATAAAATCATGCGTAGCTTTTTCTTTCTTTTATTAATTTATTTAACTATTTTACAATCATTTTCACAAATTTTTTGGTTCCAAAATTTCTCCCCATTTCTCCCCTCCCTCCATCCCAATACACCGAGCATTCTAATTGCCCCTATCACCAATCTGCCCTCTCTTCTATCACCACTCCCTTCTCTTGTCCCCATCTTCTCTTTTGTCCTGTAGGGCCAGATGACTTTCTATTCCCCATTACCTGTATTTCATATTTCCTGGTAGCAAGAACAATACTCAACAGTTGTTCTTAAAATTTTGAGTTCCAACTTCTCCCCATGCCTCCCTCCCTACCCATTCCCTTTGGGAAAGCAGGCAATTCAGTGTAGGCCATATTTGTGTAGTTTTGCAAACGACTTCCATAATAGTTTTGTTGTGTAAGACTAACTATATTTCCCTCCATTCTATCCTGCCCCCATTGCTTTTATTCTCCCTTTTAATCCTGTCCCTCCCCAACAGTGTTGATTTCAAATTGCTCCCTCCTCCCATTGCCCTCTCTTCCATCATCCTCCCCACCCTGCTTATCCCCTTTTCCCCCACTTTCCTGTATTGTAAGACAAGTTTTCATACCAAAATGAGTGTGCATTTTATTTCTTCCTTTAGTCTAATGTGATGAGAGTAAACTTCAAGTTTTTCTCTCAACTCTCCTCTTTTTTCCCTCCACTAAAAGTCTCCTGCCTGCCTCTTTTGTGACAGATAATTGGCCCCATTCCATTTCTCCCTCTCTCTTCCCACTACATTTCTCTCTCACCGTTTATCTTAATTTCTTTTCAGATATGATCCCATCCTACTCAATTCACTCTGCATTCTCTGTCTCTGTATGTACAGGCACGTGTATGTATGTGTGTGTGTCTGTGTGTGTGTGTGTGTGTGTGTGTAATCCCAATAATTACCCAGATACTGAAAATTTTCAAGAGTTACAAATATTGTCTTTCCATGTAGGAATGCAAACAGTTCAATTTTAGTAAGTCCCTTATGACTTCTCTTTGCTGTTTACCTTTTCATGCTTCTCTTCATTCTTGTGTTTGAAAGTCAAATTTCTTTTTCAGCTTTGGTCTTCTCATCAAGAATGCTTGAAAGTCCTCTATTTCATTGAATGACTATTTTTCCCCTGAAGTGTTATACTCAATTTTGCTTGGTAGGTGATTCTTGGTTTTAGTCCTAGTTCTTTTGACTTCTGGAACATCATATTCCATGCCCTTCGATCCCTTATTGTAGAATTTGCTAGATCTTGTGTTATCCTGATCATATTTCCACAATACTGGAATTGTTTCTTTCTAGCTGCTTGCAAGATTTTCTCCTTCACCTGGGAACTCTGGAATTTGGTCACAGTGTTCCTAGGAGTTTCTATTTTTGGATCTCTTTCAGGCAGTGATTGATGGATTCCTTAATTACTTATTTTGCCCTCTGGTTCTAGAATGTCAGGGCAGTTTTCCTTGATAATTTCTTTGAAGATGATGTTTAGGCTCTTTTTTTGATCATGGGTTTCAGGTAGTCCCATAATTTTTAAGTTGTCTCTCCTGGATCTCTTTCCAGGTCTGTTGTTTTTCCCATGAGACATTTCACATTCTCTTCCATTTTTTCATTCTTTTGGCTTTGTTTGGTGATTTCTTGGCTTCTCATCAAGTCATTAGCCTCCATCCATTCCATTCTAATTTTGAAAGAATTATTTTTTTAAGTGAGCTTTTGAACCTCCTTTTCCATTTGGCTTATTCTGCTTTTTAAAGCATTCTTCTCCTCATTGGCTTTTTGAACCTCTTTTGCCAATTGAGTTAGCCTGTTTTTCAAGGTGTTATTTTCTTAAGCATATTTTTGGGTCTCCTTTAGGAAGATGTTGACCTGCTTTTCATGCTTTTCTTGCTTCTCTCCCATTTCTCTTCCCAGTTTTTTCTCCACCTCTCTAACTCGATTTTCAAAATCCTTTTTGAGCTCTTCCATGACCTGAGCCCATTGAATATTTATTTTGGATGTTTGGGATACAGCAGCCTTGCCTTCTATGTCTTTCCTTGATGTTAAGCATTGTTCTTCTTCATCAGAAAGGAAAGGAGGATATATCTGTTCACCAACAAAGCAACCTTCTATGGTCTTATTTTTTTTCCCTTTTCTGAGCATTTTCCTAGCCAGTTACTTGACTTCTGAGATTCCTTTCCACACCCATCTTGCCTCCAGATCAACCCAGTTAGTTCCTGGGGTCTCAGATTCAAATGCTGCTTCCCAGCCTCAGGGCTTTCAGCGGGGGCAGGGCTGCTATTCAATGTGGGATTAAGTTCAGCTGCTCTGGTGGGGGCAGGGCCACCTCACAGGGCTCAGTTCCCTCAGGGGGTTTACCGGGAGACCTTCAACAATGGATCCGAACCCCTGCTTGCTTTGCGAGCCCCTGTCTACTGCTTCCTCCCGAGGGGGCCTGAGTTATGGGGACACCCTGTTCCCCTCCTGGCGAGCCAAACAGTCTCTCTCACTAACCTCTGGCGTCTGTGAGTGGGTGGACCTGCATGGCCGCTGGAGATTCTGTCCGTGAAGCCTGCTCAGGTATGGTCCCCTTAGTGCTGCGTGGCCAAGGAAAGGCTGGGCTCTGCTCTGGGTCCAGTGTGTGACAGACCTTTAGTGTCAGTTTTTCAGGGCTCTCTGGAACAGAGATCTCCTCTGCTCCATTGTTGTGCGGCTTCTGCTGCTCCAGAATTTGTTGGGAGCTCCTCTTTACAGGTATATTTTGGGCTATGGGTTAGGAACTACCATATATGTATGTTTCTACTCCACCATCTTGGCTCCTCCCATACCTTTTGACCAAACAATACCACTGGTAGGTGTTGTTCCAAAGAGATTTTTTTTTAAAAAAGTGGTAAAGGATCTATATGTATGAAAATATTTACAGCAACTCTTTTAGTGGTGGCAAAGAATTGGATATTAAGGGATATCCATTAATTTGGGAATGAGTAAACAATTTGTTATATATGATTTTGATGGAGCACTATTGTGCTACATTTTTCTTTCATCATATCTGGCAGAAAGATGCTAATACATGCACTGGGGAAGCTCAGTGTTCTATACTTTCCATTTCATCACTTATATACATACATGCAGATAATAATAATAACATTTATATAGTACTTATAATACTTTCAGTGCCATGCACTGAATTAATTGCTTTATAATTATTATCTTTGATCTTGACAGTAACTTTGAAGGTAGTAGGTGCTATTAGATATGCATATGAGTAAATAGTAAGGAAGGAAGCAACATATTAATTTTCAACATCTGAATCTCTGAGTCTGGGACATTGGCATGTAAAGTTTCTTTTGTGCCTTAAATCTTGATTATGTAGGAAAGAAGGAAAAATCACCACTATATTAGAAGTGGTTTAGACCACTTCATTTGTTTAAGTATATCAAGGGTTCTAAAACTGGTAATGGATTCAGGACTCTGCTAGGGACAGCTCAAATTACTCTCTTGAGAGCTGATTTAAAAATTTTCGGTGTATTTACATCTAGGATATCAAAAAATGCTATGAATCAGGGCTTAAATTATTATTTTATTAATTAAATTTAAAATTGTGCTGTGTGTTTTTGGAAATTTGTTTATTGGCACATCCCTGCATATATTTCCATGTGGTAGAAGTAGCTTGGGACAACTAGGTAGCAAAGTGGACAGAGTGCCAGGCCTGAAACAAGGAAGATATCTTCATAAATTCCAATCTGGCTGGTTACCCTGGCCAAGTCTCTTAACCCTTTTTGTCTCAGTTTCTCATCTGTAAAATAAGTTGGAAAATGAAATGACAAACTATTCCAGTAACTTTGCCAAGAAAAACCCAAAATGGGTCACAAAATGTCAGACACAACTGAAAAACACAAAATAATAACCTTATCAAAGTTATAAAGACATTTTTAAAAATAGCTGCATTATCCTATTGAAATATTCCAGAAGGTTAGCAAAAGGGGAAAACTGTGGTTTAGAAAAGTAGCAAGTTTACGATACTACAAAATATTAGTTTGTACCAAGTAAGGTTTTCTTTATTAAAATGTCTTTTCTTTCTTATTTTCCTATATATGGTAAATTCTAAAATTTATTCCTTTGCACATAGAACATATGGTACAGAAAGTATTCTTGAAAGTGAATTTTGGTTCTTTTATTTTTCTCTAAGAACTAATGGACTGATAATCTTCGGGGACAGAAGATGATTTTAATGAAGATGAGCCTATAGATTCAAACTCTGAACTAATTACTTCCATTCCTAGTCAGTCATCACATTTTGAAGATATCAGGCAAGGATCATAAGATTTGAGAAGTACTGTTAGTGAGCAGAGAATGGGGGAGTAGAACGTGGGGAGTAGGACAGGGGAGTAGAACATGGTAAAAAAGAAAAACTAATGCAATAGTGTAATGATTGATTCATTCAATAACTATTTTTTGAGTAACTACATGATTTGGATAAACTCATAATAACCGAAGAAAATAATGAATATTCTACTAACAATAGACAAGATGCAGTATTTAAAAAAAAGAGCAACAACTCATGCCTACTGAGAGGGAGGGAGAGAAAAAACAAACAAAACTAGAACTTATCTGAAAAGGATTTCACTTTAGCCCTTCTGGAATAATTGTTTTATTATATATTCACAGAATTTGAGAGTTGAAAGGGAATCATGATTGCCAAGTAATCCAATACATATACTAAGAGATTCCCCAATGTAACATAATGCTTTTCATTGTATTAATATGTTTATCACTTTTTATCTGTAAAAGTATTATTCTCATTTGTATTCACTATTCCTTCTAGCAGCCACTGAAAAACTGGTAAACATTCTCTTTAGAGATAAGAAAAAATTGTTCAATGCAGATTTATCTAAAATGCATAAAGGTAACAACATAGAATGTAAATCTTGTTCTAGTGAACTACAGTAGTTTTAAATTCAGTTCAAATTAATTCAACAAAAAGAGTCTTTTTGAAGCACTGTGACTCTGGAGGAGAAAATGAGGCTAGTGACTTTGCACAGCCCTCCCTCACTAAAATCCAATTCACTTGTAAGTACTGGCATCATCTTCCTGATGTTATGATCCTCTTGAAGAACAAAGTGCAAACCACAACAACCATATTTCAGGTACTGTTCTGGATGCTGGTAATACAAAATTAAAACCAACCTGTCTGCCCTCAAGGAGGGCATATTCTACTGGTGAATGTTAAAGAAGTGCAGAGAAAAATATCTACAACGTAATATATTTCTAAATATTTTGCAATGTTTTCCAACACTTTAAGAAGCAATGTGGAGGATGATTTCGGGGGAGAAAACATATCTGACTTAAAAAAAAATCTATTGTTAACAATGATGAATTAATTGGGAAACTCCATAAATGAGAAGACTATTCAACAGTTGGCAAGCCTGTTCTCTAAATTGCTATCTGGCTGTAGACAATCTAGGGAAAAGGTAAATTGGTTTTCTAAGTGTGAGGGACCCAAGCATGCCAAAACTTGGGTCAATCTGTTGGCAGTTCTTTATCTCATTCTAACTAAGAATTTTGCTCTTTGTACAGTTTTACCATGAATGGACACAGCTCACCAGTGTTCAGACTGAATTCAATCCATCGCTTACACTGAAAATTAATGTGTGTAGCTTTGGCTTAGGCTAAGAACTCAGCCATAAATTCTCAGTTAAGGTCTGACTGAGACTAAGGGAAGCAAGAGAGGAGATTTTCTCATGTAAATGAGATGGCACTCAATGAATTCAACAGAACTCAAGCAATAATTGAGCAGCAACTAGTCCATACTGTGCCTTTCATCCTCATCTTGCCCTTGGTTAAATTAAGTACTATTAGGTTTCATTCTCTTGTATATTTTCCCCTCAATCTTTATTTGTCCACTTTCATTTATAATATGGCATTTTCTTATCCACAAATGGGAGATTCATACTTTTCCCACCTTTTTCTAGGTTCATGGCAAACAGACATTAATCCACTGATTACTGTTTTGGCTGTTTGAGGGAGATTACTTACTACAGTGGTGTTCTAAATTATCAAATTCCACATAAACTTCTGACAAATTAGGGCTAAATCTGACTTCCTGAATCCAGATTTCTAGAATATTATGTGTAGTTAACTACTGTTGGTCTGACTGACACTCAGAACTCAAAAGCAGGTCACAGGATCTCAGATTTGCTTGTAATGAATATGAGAAATATCCAAGCTCTTCTATCTCATTTTTCATATTGTAAAACTGAGGTTCAGAGGAGACCCATCAAAAGTCACAGAGGCAATAAGTATTGGGAGAAGAGTGATTTGAACCAAGTTCCTCCGACTCTAGAGCCAGCAATGTTCCAATCCATAATGTTTCATGGAGTTATACCGCTGTCTTCTATAAGACTGATCTTACAGGGTACAGGAACAATTCATCTGATATTGGAATCTCGTCCACATACTCTATGATCCATCAACACTGGCATTCTTATTTTTCTTCTTATACTCTACTCTATCTCTTGACTCTGTGCCTTTTTAATACTTTTTCCCTAATTGCACAACATAGCTTTTTCTCACCTGTACCCCCTGAATTCCCTGGCCTTTTTAAAAAATGCTTAAATTCCACCTTCTGCAGGAATCCTTTCCCGAACTCCTATATTGCTAATGCATTGTAATCCATACTGCAGAGTAACCCCTCTAAAATCTATCTACATTGCATATATCTTGTATGAATAATTGTTTGCATAATTTCTAAAATAAGGATATGAGTTTCTTGAAGTCAATAACAGCTTTTTGTTTTGTTTTACTTTGTTTTTACTTTTATTTCTATGTCTAGTATTCAACACACTGCCTGGCATATAAATCAATTCTTGCTGACTGACTGCCAAAGTTCCAATTTGATTTTGTAGGGTGAAGGGAATGAAGGTTTCAGGAGTCAAACAAAATGTAAGGGTATTGGAGAAGAGATAGGATTTATCTTTTGATTATTTAAATTCCCATAAGCAGAGGATGCTAATGTGTAGTCAAATGTTGCAATAAGAAAAATTAATGCTTGAAAGGATATTTTTTTGTTTCTTTAGAAGGAGATCATGAGCTTATTATAGTGTCATAATTTTAAACTGGAAAGGAACATTATGCAAAGTAAGAAATGTAGACAACTCCTTCATTTGACAGATGAAAATGAGGTCAAGAAAGAGTAAATGATTTGCCCAGGAAAACGTAGGTAGCAAGTGACAAGTCCAGGAATACAGGTCCAAAATCCTCCTCTCTTTTTCATCACAATTCATCTCTGATTTTGCTAAGTATATCCTATGGAAACTGTTCCAGTCCACAATGTGTAATGGAAGTGTATCTCCATCTTCTATAAGACTTCTGTAAAACATATTAAGACCAAAATGACTTATTCATGGTCACAGGGATGGTATAATTTGCAATTGCATTATTAGCCCAAGTCTTTCAAGCTTTGTGCTATGTCACACTGCCTCTCTCATTCTATACATTAAAATTTTTAAACTAATATTAGATGGGTATCAAACCCATGCTAAGGCATTATCATACAGAAGAGTAAAATAATCTTATAGTGACCATCAGATCACATAATACTTATCGTATTTCAATTTGCATTAATCTACATACATGCCTTCTCCCTACTGTATGTGCCATTCACCATAATTATTATTTTGAATATACGTACTGATTGACTGAATGTATTCTAATCTTTCAGGTAAGGGTGCCAGAGTATTCCTTAGCATATGACAGGCTATCTCACTGTAAATGGACTTTTCCAGGTTAATCATGGACATCCAAGTCACCACAGTAAGTAACCCTAGAGTAGATTTTGAAAAGATATATGATGCAGAATATGTAATTATAGAGAATACATCATCAAATCTGATGATTCATCTAAAACTCAGCAGGAACGGTTTGTTAAAACAAAAGGAATGTCAACAAGTCATAATAGAGTAGCATGAGATGACTGAATAATAATAATAAGGTCACAGTAAAATATCTATGCAAACAGATAGAAGACAATCATTGTCTTTGGAGGAGGGGCATAAATGGAAAAGATACTCTCCTTGTGTGTGGTAGACACGGAAGAGCTTAGAGGCACATATTAATACGTGTAGATTTTTACTTGGGGATTAGAGCAAGTGCTTTAAATCATAAATAGTCCCAATGATATCTACTATCTAGATATTTCCAGGTACTCTCTAGACTCACATGCAATTTATATATTACTTTCTATATCAATTGAAAATTGATCTATTAGATCAAGGCGATACAAGTAAATATCAAAAGTAAAGGTGTCAAGTTGAAATCTAACTGTCCTGAAGGTCTGAAATTAAAATGGGGCAAGGGATCAATAGAATACAACTAATAACTGCCGTATATTCTGCAACTCTTCTAGAAAGTCACAGGTCTCTGATCAGTGAAATAATTGATATGATATAAAACCACAGCCTTTGAGAAGTTGTATGTCTCCATATGTACGATGTTTTCACATATACACAAATTAAGTAAATATGCTCCAGAATCTAGGAAATGATAAAATAACTAATAATTTTGGTCCTAACATTCAATAAGTGTATAATTATCATCATTATCCAAAGCAATATAGTTCACAGTTAAGTGATCCCAAATCAAGGACTCTTAAGAGTCAGTGAACTTTAAAAAGAAAAAGATTTTGATAATCACATTTCCTTAGAATTGGTTTATTTTGTTATTCTATTCTATTGTATTTTATGCATTTAAAAATTATTCTGATAATGTCTTGATGGGCTTCACCAGACAGTCAAAGGGGATCCATGACATGATACAGATTAAGAACTCCTGTTCAGAAGTGGCAATCAAAATCTTCAAAGGACCACATGCCTACTGGATGACTTTAAGTTTATTTGTTAAAGTGCTCCAAAAGTCTGACTATACTAGGTTAAGAGCAAGGGATTGAAGGTGAAAACCAATACATTCCTTTCAATCTTCTTATAAATTACTCATTCCAATATACTCTAAAATTAGGTGACAATGACCTCCTTGCTATTTAACACTTCCTCTCTCAATTTTACATTTTTACTGGCTGTCTTTTAAACCTGGAATGTTCTCACTCTTCATTTCTTCTCCTGGTTTCTCTTGCTTCTTTCAAGTCCTGATATCTTCTATAGCAATATTTTCTTGACCCCACATAATACTAAAATATTTTCTTCTTTGATTATATCCAATTTATTCTGCATACAGATTGTTGCACATTGTTTTTTGCATGCTGTCTCCCTCATTAGACTGTGAGCTTCTTGAGAGCTGGAGTTATCTTTTCCCATTCTTTTTAACAGCTGCACTTATCACATTGTTGGTTTACAACTCTATGTGGAGAGATGAGATGATAAATGTAACTCCTAAGGATTTTATCATTTTAGTGCCTTTAGAAGGAGTCTACATACACAGAAACATGGGTGTGAGTCTATTATGTTGAGATGAGCCCCAATTAAAGTTAAGGGTGGTGAAAGAAAGAAGGACTGAGGAGGGAAGAGCCAAGATGGTGGAGTAGAAAGACTCATGTATGCAGGCTCTGAACCCGCAACCCATATATTTCCTGCAAAAAGAACTCCCCATAAATTCTGGAGCACTGCAAGGCCCGCAGAAACACAGTGGAGAAGATTTCCGTTCCAGAGAGCCCGGGAGAGCCATCCCCAGGGGTCCGTCATGCATGCTCCGGACAGCAGAGCCCACACCAGCCCAGCCCTGGCCACGTGGTCCCAGAGGGGCAGATTTGAGCAGGCTTCAGGGACGGAATGTCCGGCAGCCGGGGAAGTCCCTCCACCCACAGACACTACAGGTCAGTGAGAGAGACTTCTGGGTTGGCCGAGAGGGGAGCAGGGTGTCTCCGTTACTCAGGCCCCCTTGGGAGGCAGTGGCAGAGGCAACGGCAGAGGCAGCTGCAGAGGCAGCGGTGGCAGCCCAGGACTCCCAGAGCAGCAGGCAGAAGTTCAGGGCCATTACAGAAGGTCTCTGCATAAACCCCTTGAGGGAACTAAGCCTGGGAAAGTGCCCTGCCCCCATCTGTTCCATTATTGAAGGTCTCTGTATAAAGCTCCTGGGGGGAACTGAGCCTGGGAGGCATCCCTGCCCCCACCCAAGCACCAGAACTTAAGCTCATATTGAATATCAGCCACACCTGCCACTGAAAGCCCTGAGGCTGGGAAGCAGCATTTGAAACTCACACCCCAAGCATTAGCTGGGAGGATCTAGGCGGGGGTGGAGAGGAATCTCAGAAGTCAAGTAACTGACTGGGAAAATGCCCAGAAAAGGGAACAAAAATAAGACTATGGAAAACTACTTTCTTGGGGAAGAGATGTTCCTTCATCCTTTCATTTCTGATGAGGAAGTGCAATGCTTACCACCAAGGAAAGATGTGGAGGTCAGGGCCTCTCTATCCCAGACATCCAAGGTGGATGTCTGGTGGGCGCAGGCCATGGAAGAGTTCAAAAAGGATTTTGAAAATCAAGTTAGACAGGTGGAGGAAAAACTGGGAAGAGAAATGAGAGAGATGCAAGAAAAGCATGAATAATGAGTCAATACCTTGCTAAAGGAGACCCAAAAAAATGCTGAAGAAAATAACACCTTGAAAAATAGGCTCACTCAATTGGCAAAATAGGTTCAAAAAGCCAATGAGGAGAAGAATGCGTTCAAAAGCAGAATTAACCAAAAGGAAAAAGAGGTTCACAAGCTCACTGAAGTAAATACTTCTCCCAAAATTAGAATGGAACAGATGGAGAATAATGACTTGATGACAAACCAAGAAATCACCAAACAAAACCAAAAGAATGAAAAAAATGGAAGAGAATGTGAAATATTCATTGGAAAAACAACTGACCTGGAAAATAGATCCAGGAGAGACAATTTAAAAATTATGGGACTACCTGAAAGTCATGATCAAAAAAAAAAGCCTAGACATCATCTTCCATGAAATTATCGAGGAAAACTGCCCTGATATTCTACAACCAGAGAGCAAAATGAATATTGAAGGAATCCATCGATGATCACCTGAAAGAGATGCAAAAAGTGAAACTCCTAGGAACATTGTGGCCAAATTCCAGAATTCCCAAGCCAAGGAGAAAATCTTGCAAACAGCTAGAAAGAAACAATTCCAGTATTGTGGAAATAAAATCAGGATAACTCAAGATCTAGCAGTTTGTAAATTAAGGGATTGAAGGGTGTGTAACAGGATATTCCAGAAGTCAAAGGAACTAGGACTCAAACCAAGAATCACCTCCCCAGCAAAACTGAGTATAATACTTCAGGGGAAAATATGGTGTTTCAAGGAAACAGAGGACTTTCAAGCATTCTTGATGAAAAGACCAGAGCAGAAAAGAAAATTTGACTTTCAAACACAAGAATGAGAAGAGGCATGAAAAAGTAAACAGCAAAGAGAAGTCATAAGGGACTTACCAAAGGTGAACTGTTTACATTCCTACATGGAAAGACAATACTTGTAACTCTTGAAACTTTTCAATATCTGGGTAGTTGGTGGGATTATACACACACACACACATACACACACGCACACGTGCACACACACACATACACACACACACAGACATGCACGCACACAAAGAGACAGAGAGCACAGAGTGAATTGAATAGGATGGGACCATATCTTAAAAGAAGTTAAGGTAAATGGTGAGAAAGAAATGTAGTCGGAGGAAAGAGGGTGAAATGGAATGGGGTAAATTATATCTCATTCAAGAGACAAGCAGGAGACTTTTTAGTGCAGGGAAAAAGAGGAGAGCTGAGAAAAAAACATGAAGTTTACCCTCATCACATTCGACTAAAGGAAGGAATAAAATGCACACTCATTTTGGTATGAAACCTATCTTAGAGTACAGAAAAGTGGGCGAGAAGGAGATAAGCAAGGTGGGGGGTATGATGGAAGGGAAGGCAATGGGAGGAGGGAGCAATTTGAAGTCAACACTCTTGGGTAGAGACAGGATCCAAAGAGAGAATAGAAACAGTGGATAGGATGGAGGAAATACAGTTAGTCTTACACAACCTGACTGTTATCGAAGTCATTTGCAAAACTACACAGATAGGGCCTATATTGAATTGGCTGCCTTCTCAAAGGGAATGGGTGGGGAGGGAGGGATGGGGAGAATTTGGAATTCAAAGGTTTAGGAACAACTGTTGAGTATTGTTCTTGCTACTAGGAAATAAGAAATACAGTTAATGGGGAATAGAAAGTCATCTGGCCCTACAGGACAAAAGAGAAGATTGGCACACGAGAAGGGAGGGATGATAGAAGAGAGGGCAGATTCGTGATAGGGAAAGTTAGAATGCTCGATGTATTGGGGTGAGGGAGGGGATAAAGCGGGAGAAAATTTGGAACCCAAAATTTTGTGAAAATGAATGTTAAAAGTTAAGTAAATAAATTAATATTAAAAAAAAAGAAAAGGAAAGATGGACTGAGACAAAGGGAAATTGAGAGATAGAATGGGGGATATTTTCTCACATAAAAGTGGCACACAACAAGAGCATTTAAACTTCTAAAATTAAGGGATACATGGCAAGGCAATTCTTGAACCTGACTCTCATTGAAATTGGTTCAAAAAGGTAAGAATGAATATATATACTATATTCCTTATATTTTATATATTATTATAATTTATAGTAATTTATTTTATTTTATATTTATTTTTATTATTATATTTTATTATTAATATATTATATATAATCTAACAATAAAATAAAATATATAATTTATAATAATATATAATAAACAAATAATAAAAATGAAAAATTATTATTTTTATTATTATATTTTATTATTAATATATAATAATAAAATATATAATAAATATATTACATATGTACACATATACAAACAGACACACACGTATGCGCACACACACACACATCTTCAGTTGGGTATAAAAATCTATCTTATCTAATAGGAAAATTGGAGGGGAAAGAAATAAATGATTTGGGGAGCAGATGATAAAAAAGAGGACAGATTAAGGGAGGCAGTGGTCAGAAACAAAACACACTTTTGTGTAGTGACAGAATAGAAAGAGAGAGAGAAGAATAAATAGAAGAAAATAAGGAGAAAAAAATACAATTAGTAATCCTAGCTGTCTCCTCCTGGATCACTGCATTGTCATGGCTAATAGGCTTGCATAACTAAGTGAAACTGTGAACTCCACCATGCAGGGTTCTCCAAAACGATAGTCTTAGTACAGAGATCTGATAAAAGATAATCTACTGGAAAAGGCAATGGCAAACCAGTATAGTACCTTTGCCAAGAAAATAACAATGGTCAGCATTAAAATGCATGACATCAGAAGATGAGCCCCTCAGGTTGAGGGCCTGGTGCACTGCTATTCATGAGGATATACACAGTAGAACACAATTGAAAAGTCATAACTGTGAACGTGAATGAGATGAACTCATCTATAAAACAGAAGTGAATGACAAAATGGATGTTGTTTAAAAGACAAACACCTGAAATAGAAAGACACATACAAAATTACAATAAAGGTCTGGAGTAGAATCTACTATACTTCAACTGACCAAAAAAAGAGTCAGAGGTAGCAATCATGATCTCAAAGCATAGGCCAAAATCAACCTAATTAAAGAGATAACCAGGGTAACTATATTTTGCTCAAAGGTATTATAGATAATGAAGTAATATAAATTTTTCCAGTAAGTTTCTCGGATAAAGGCCTCATTTCTCAAATACATAGGGAAGTGTGTCAAATTTATAAAAAATAAGTGCCATTCCCTGATTGATAAATGATGGAGTAATAGGAATAGGCAGTTTTCAGAAAAAGAAATCAAAACCATCTATAGTCATGTTAAAAAAAAAAAAAACTCTAACTCACTATTGATTGTAGAAATATAAAGTAAAATAACTCTGAAGTACCACCTTTCCCCATCAGAAATAACAAATACTGGTGGAGATGAGGGATGAGGGAAAATATAAACTGAAGGTGAAGTAGTGCACTGGTCTAAACATTCCAGAAAACAAGTTAAGAAAATGTCCAAATGACTTGAAAACTATGTATAGCCTCTGACCCAACAATGATACTACTAAGTTTATGACCCAAAGAGATAAAAGAAAGAGGAAAAAATGAAAAAAAAAAACTTAATTGAGGGGATGCTCATCATTTATGGAGTGACTGAATAAATTTTAGCATGTGATTGCAATAGAATAAATATTGTTACGCTATAAAAGAAATTATGGGGACATAATTTCAGAAAAGAAAAAACATCAACATGGCAAGATCATATGAAATCATGCAGCGAAGTGAGAAGAAATAGGAGATCATTGTGCCCAGTAGCAACAATGTTAAAATGATGATTAACTGTGAATTACTTGGCTTTTCTGCTCCATATGACCATGTAAAGCAATTCCAAAGGATTCATGATAAAAAACATGCTATTGGCATGCAGTGCAGCCCAAGAAGCACAACATAGCCCATTATGGCAGGGACAGGATCCTGAACAGACTTCAGGGAGCCACCAGTAGTAACAGTTCCCAGATTGCTCAACCCACAAACAATTTCAAAGATCAGTGGGAGGGTTTCTTCAGCCAGGGAGGGGAGTGCAATCTGTAGTGGCAGCCCTGAGTGACCTCCACCTGAGCCCCTAAGTGGCAACCCTGGGAGACCTCAGTCTAAAGCCCTGGGGGAGTTGAGCCACTGATCTAAATCTTAGCCCTGAAATGAACCCTGACAAAGAACTCAAAAGTCAAGTAACTGGCTGGGAAAATTCCCCAAAAAAGGAGAAAGAACAAGACAATAGAAGGTCACTTTCTCAGTGAGCAGGTATTTTCCTACATCCTTTAAGATGAGGAGGAACAATTTAGATCTTCAGAGGAAGACCTAAAAGTCAAGGCCTTTGCAGGCAAAACCTAGAAAATAAATATGCAATGGTCTCAGGCCATGGAAGAGCTCAAAAAGGATTTTGAAAATCAAGTAAGAGAGGTGGAGAAAAAATTGGGAAGATAAAAGAGAGCGATGCAAGAAACCTATGAAAAGTAAGTCAACAGCTTGCTAAAGGAGATCCAAAAAAGATGCTGAAGAAATTAATACATTAAAACATAGAGTAACTCAAATGGCAAAGAGGCCCAAAAAGCCAATGAGGAAAAGAATGTCTTAAAGACCAGAATTAGCCAAATGGAAAAGGAGGTTCAAAAGCACATTGAAGAAAACAGTTCTTTAAAAATTCGAACTGAGCACATGGAAGCTAATGACTTTATGAGAAACCAAGAAATTACAAAATAAAATCAAAAGAATAAAAAAAAATAGAAGATAATGTAAAATATCTCATTGGAAAAAAAATTTACCTCGAAAAGAGATCCAGAAGAGACAATTCAAAAAGTATGTATCAAGGAAAACTGCCCTGAGATTCTAGAAGCAGAGGGCAATAAGTATTGAAGGAATCCATCGATCATTGCCTGAAACAGATCCAAAAAGAGAAACTCCTAGGAACATTGTGGCCAAATTCCAGAATTCTCAGGTGAAGGAGAAAATATTGCAAGCAGCTAGAAAGAAACAATTCAAGTGTTGTGGAAATGCAATCATGATAACACAAGATCTAGCAGCTTGTAAATTAAGGGATCGAAGGGTGTGGAATAGGATATTCCGGAAGTCAAAGGAACTAGGACCCAAACCAAGAATCACCTCCCCAGCAAAGCTGAGTATAATACCTTCCAAAAGGGAATGGGTGGGGAGGGAGGGATGAGGAGAAGTTGGAACTCAAAATTTTAGGAATAACTTGTTAGTATTGTTCCTGCTACTAGGAAATAAGAAATATAGGTAATGGGGAATAGAAAGTTATCTGGCCCTACAGGACAAAAGAGAAGATGGGATCTAGGGAAGGGAGGGATGATAGAAGAGAGGGCAGATTGGTGATAGAGGAAATTAGAATGCTTGGTGTATTGGGGTGGGTGGAGGGGACAAATGGGGAGAGAATTTGGGACCCAAAATTTTGTGAAAATGAATGTAAAAAGTTTAATATATAAATTTATTTAAAAAAATGAATGCATGGTACTAAAAAAATTTCAAGGAAGTAAAATACCTCACCATATGAAACAAAAACAGAACATGTCTCTCCATGGAGAATGTTCAAGAAACTTTCCTCAGGTACTCTGATGGATTTTTTGGTTTGTTTCTGGGCAAAACAAAACAAACAGACTTCTGAACTGTGTCAAGTGGTTTCAAATACTTTAAATTTCTGTTTAAGCCACTATCATAGAATCTACTTCATAGGGTTGATAAGAATGTCAAATGAAAATGGAAAATGATTGGCAGAATCTGAACTAAGATTTTTCTGACTCTAATTTACTGTTCAACTGAGACATTGTCTTTACAACATTAGAGCATCATATAAGTGTTAGTCTGTTGGGGTTTGTTTGTTGTTAATAATTTTATGAACATCACAGCCATCATCAATATGCATCTATTTTCTCATCTTTTTTCTATAGTGTCATTTAGGAAAAGTTACTATCTTTCTATTCTACGTTGTGATCTGTGTATGGTTGCCCAATTATTTTTTTTTCAAATCTACTTTTTAAAAATGTTCTTTTTATTGAAAACTTAAAAATCAACAAATAAATATTTCAACATTGAAAGAAGGATAAGAAAGGACTCTTATAAGAACATAACATTCTGTTGGGTACAGTTTTTTAAGGCAGATATGTATGTATTTATAACATATATATGTTACCTATTTATTTTGTGTATACATCTTTTTGCTTTCTTCTGTGCACTTTAAAAATGTTTTAGTGATATGTATTTTATCTATATCCTCTTATCTACCCAATTCCCTTCAAAATTGTCTAGTAATAAATATGTTTATAAATACGAACACTTTGGCAATGACAACTACTTTTATTGGACTGAATTAAAATATTGGAACGTAAGCTTATCTTCTGTAGATTCACTCAAAAAGATCTTTGGCACAACTCCAGTAGTAGACAGGTTAACTATCTGTACTTTCTCTTGTTCAAACATGATTTTTATTTCTTCTGATAGGTCTTTTAACAAAATTTTGTTCAGTGAAGCTAAGATATTGTGTATTTGCTATAGTAAAAATCTATTAACAACATCCTTATTTTTATGGATTCATAGTATTATAGGTGTTTTTATGGAAATAATAATTGTTTGGGGGTCAATTGTTTATAAGACAAATTGCAAAACATTTCAAACTGATTGTTTTTAAATCAACTTAGCTTATGAAATTTATGGACAGGAACCATAGCTTATCTCTTCGGTAATGTTACCTCATCTTACCCAACTAAATCTCTGGACTAAAAGGGTTCAGTAGCCGA
The DNA here is from genome assembly GCA_023548195.1 of Bettongia penicillata ogilbyi. Lineage (NCBI taxonomy): Eukaryota > Metazoa > Chordata > Mammalia > Diprotodontia > Potoroidae > Bettongia > Bettongia penicillata. The sequence continues at coordinate 67,215 of JAJHZJ010000305.1, forward strand.
CTAAGAATGCCCTGACACATCTTCTTAGGAGAAGTTCTACATACAGTAAGACCTCCTACGTTATTCATAACTCAGCAGTCATTGCACATTGACCACAAGGTACCATTCTCACTGATTTACCAATAGAGCTCTGTCTCAAGATCTTCCTCACTTGTCTCCAACCAGACATTAATGAAAATTCAGAAGATAAATAAGAGTGTCTCCTAGGTGCAGCTTTGTCTGAACCAACTCTTCACCAATTTTCACTTCACTTTTCTACTAGGAATTATAGAATTAAACCAAGATGAGCTCCTATCACTATAATTGAAGTCTGAGATCCCCCCTTATGCAAAAACTATATTGTGGAAGGATCAATGTGGAATCACCATCTCAATAGATACTAAAAGCTTCCCAGCTAGAAAGAATGGACATATAAATTATCAAGAAGTGACCATTAGAAACATCTCCTCTGGAGAAACTTGGAGTTGATCTTTTAGCTACTCCTCTGAACCTTTGCCAGAGCCACAAAGTCAATGAAATTGCAGATGCTACCTTGGAGTCACCTAATATTTCTATGCCACAGGACAGTTTGTGTACAAAGCAATGATTTTCCTCCTTTTTAAGTTTCTCTTAATACCTACCTCACAGAGTTATTGTGAAACTCAAATGAAATAGCTGTTCTAAAATGCTTTGCAAAACCTAATATGCTGTATAATGTATTGTTATTTTGTACTACTTCAAGTTCTATAATTTTATGTCCCAGTAATTCCAATCCTGAGACAGTCATGTTCAAGGACTTTAGGGTGTTTACTATTTACTGACACCCAACATAAAATATACTACATTGTTAAGAGATAATGCAACAGACAGAGAACCATCATACCACAATGGTAAGCCTTTAGTAAATGGAAAAAGCACTGGACTCAGTGATTATAACAACATTTCTTTAGCATGCTTTAAGATTTGAAAAGAGTTTTACATATATTTACTCATTCAATAACCACTAGAGCCCTGTAAGTGGATATTATTATACCCATCGTTAGAGATAATGAAACTAAGGCACAGAGACTTTAAGGGACTTGCCAAGAGTTAAACAACTAGTAAATGTCTGAGGCTGGATTTGAAACGAGGTCTTCTTAACCTCAAGCTCCGTACCGTATCCCCAGTGCCACCATCTTCGTTTTCACTTGTATTAGCTTTGTGACTCTGGAAAAGTCGCATAAATTCCCAAAGCCTCTGATTCTTCAGCTGGAAAATGAATTAATAATACACAGACTAAAAAGATAGTTATTGTGCTGTTGTAGAAAGAATACTGGCTTTGGAATCAGAAGATCAAGGAAAGTCACTTACCTGATACTGTATGACCTTGGGCAAGTCACTGAATCTGATTCAACTTTCTTGTCTGCATAATAGTAGTAATAATACCTGCTCTTCTGGTTTCATCATATTACTTTGAGGATCAGATGAGATAGCTTATTTAAACCAGAAAATATAAAAATTTCAATTACTTTTGTTATTATGGCTTAATTTTGAGGACATCTTCTTTTTCCTTGGACATAGCTCCTGAAACATGAAAGCAAGGGAATCTCAGAGGTGCATTCTAAGGCATATGTTTAATTAAGTTGAAATCATTGTTCATTCTTGGCTGATTAGTTTAAGCTAGTTCTTCATTTCCTTTTGATTAGTCACATCCAAATACATTATCAAATGATCATCCCACTAGGGGTCTCTGTTCTCCCAGGAACAGGCAATTAGGACACTGCATCCTGGGATCAGACCAGAGAGGGAGGACCCTAGGGACAATAGGCAAATATACACATAGAGTAATCAGGGACAAAGTTCTCAGACTAATAGAAGCAAAGTATTCCTTGGGGTCCTAAGCCCTGTCCAAGTTTCCATCAACAAAACTGCAGTTTCCTTTGTACAATGAATTACTTGAGTGATGACACTAAGGCAAGATGGCCAAATCTTCATAAGATAACCAGGACCAGGTATCCCTGCTCCTGCTTTCAACAGGCTAACCTCATTGCTTCCAATGACTTTTCCATCATATATCTGTATTTTAAAATCCTTTGGTCGTAACATTCTTGGCAACCGTTTCTGCCACTTATTTTTAAAGGATAATGCTGTAGGAACATTTTTTCTGAGGGAGGGTTGTATGTTAGGAAGGGGGAGGTCTTCTGACAAATGCTGACAATATCATTAAGATTTTAATTAGCATCTCAAGGCTGCCAAATTGTTTAGGAAGTCTTAATTCTACCAATATCAGTTATTCTAGCAAATGGACTTCATTTGCTGTCATATGTTGTTTTAAAAACATCCTAATAATTATAATTTTTTTCTCAGATTTCTTTTCTCCTAATTTCAGTTTCTTCCTTTCTTTTTACACACATTTTTTTGATTCAAAGTTCCAAGAAGAAAATTGATGCCCAGAACTTCTATGCCCTCCTTGGAGGTTTTATTCCTCTTTTAATTAATCTGAACAGAGTTACCAATCGTTATGCTTGCTAGCCCCTCTTTTTCTGCCAATTCAATGGCCCCATTTAGAAGTGGCTTAATGAACTTCTTTTTAAAAAAAGTGTTGCTAACATCAATCCTGCATTTAAAATGATGCAGTATTCAACATTAAAATGAGAATACTCAAACTAAACTCATTTTGCTTTCGTACACAGCAAGTAGTGAGTATATGAAACTCATTACCCTAAATGATTGTACCGGCCAGCAATATAAGTAGATTTCAGGTTTTAAATAAATTCATGTATGATAGCTTTGTAACTAGGGATCTTCATGTTATATCCCTAATGTCTGAAGATGATGGGATGAGGGACAATTATCATTTTTTATCGTAAACTTTCCTGGTTGCACTGTTAGTGACAATAGCAAAATAGACTATAATCACTCCTTTATTTCAGTCTTTTATTTTTATGATGATCATTGCTATTGTTATTATAAAGTACTCTGAGAAAGGTGATTAAAACAATAAGTGAGCAAAAAAAAAAGCTAGTTACGGATACGTTTGTTCAATGTTTACTGAATATCTATTACGTACTTGACTGTGCCTTGCCTTCTAGGGCCCTTGTTTGAGGTTATTAGACAAATTTTGTATAAAAATTGCACAACATAGGAAAACTACATAGTGCTAGTAGATCAGAGAAGGAATTATTACCATTGGGGGGGGTGCGGGAAGGACGTTTCCTCTAGGAAATGTCACTTAAGTAAGTGTGGCTTTGAAGGATGAGTAAGATGTCTACCTGTGAAGATAGGAGGGCTGGGAAAGTACTGTAGGTGTTGAGAATAACATGAGAAAAGACATAATGGTAGGAGAGATTAAAAGTGGGAAGACAAGTAGTTCAATCAGATTGAAATATGAGCACATGAGGAAAGAGTGTAATGGTAATTTATATGGCAAGATCTTTTCCATTCATTAATAGGTCACATGGAAGTCTGAGTCACGTGGAACAGGAAACAGTGGAGCAGCAAAAGTGGAACAGGAAGAGTCAGAACTAGAGCAGAACTGAGAAGAAAAATTTGATCATGAGAGCAGTTAGAACTAGGAAGGATGCAGGCAAGCAGGCAGCTGGCTAATGTGGATAAAAAAAACTTTTTTGTGATATTGTTTAAGGGACCTGGTTTGTGGAAAGCCTACCAAGGCTTGGGGGGGGGTGCTATTTTCTGCATTATTGTTGTGTATAGATTATGATGGATTTGACTTTGTGGTGTCTGAATAAATGTTTTGGTTCTATCTTCCATGTGGAGAGTCTGTTATATTTCACGATTCAGAATTGTGCTGGGATATTCATGGCCACCATAGGTGCTGTGAATATCACATTGGTACTACAGAGAGCAAGACAGGCAGACTGAAGCCAAATTATTGAGGATCTTAAATTATAAGCCATCATGAGTGCATTTTATTCAATGAGTTAAGAAGTGGTGAAATATCCAGTGAGGGTAGAAGTACAAGTCTTCATTTAGCTTATTTAATAGACATAAACTGTGAGGCAAAGGTGACTAGAAGGTGCTGGCAGGCCTACAACCCAAGGGAGGGACTGAGAAAAAATGGGCTAGTCACATTCTCAGGGCTCCAAATACGTTGACTTAGACTGGGAAAACATGAGATACAGGCTTACAAAAAACTAAATTTACTTTGTCTCAAAACCTAGAACTCAATCTGGAATCCAGTCCAGACAGAACTGGGCCAGCTGAATTCAAAAACGGATCTAGGGGAGAGGAAGGAGCCTTAGTGAGGAGAGAGAAGACAGGCGCGAAGCACAGAATTTTAATATTCTACAGTGAATCCTGCTCTCAACACAAGCACTAGGAAGAGATTTTCACAAAGCAACCTCTACATGCTTGTGACAAAAACAGCATTTTCCTGAATGTTTTTTGTTTGTTTTTAAATAATGCACTGTGCCTTTCCCAGTGGCAAACTGGGCTGTTAAAACAATTATTCAGATAATTTATGCTAAAACACCAGCTACTGAAAAAAAAGAAGGGAGGTTTGTTTGGGGTTTGAATTACTAAAATTATGTGACTATGTAGCACAAGTATACTGTCTAATTGCTCCCTCCCACACACTTCCCATACAAACAAATAAGTCCATTTATACAGTGCCGTGGCAGACTTGGATGTGGTTTTTAAAATAACTTAATTTAATTCAGTGCAGCCCATATACATGGCCTGGAGAGTTAGAGGAGCCCTAAAAGACTTGTCTTGCCAGTTATAGGACTTCCTTTAATGTAACTGAATCCACTTATCCTTAAACATATCCCTAAACGAAAACTAATCCACATATCCCTAAACAAACAAACCAAAAAAAAAAAAAACTGATTTCTGAGATCTAATTTGTAAATTACAGGATAATAGATCTATATTTCGAAAGCACCTCAGAGGTAAACACTTCAAACACCTTAGCTTGACTTATTCAAAGACATACAGGTAGTAAACATAAAAGACGGTTGAATCATGCCCTTTGACACCAGAGTCAATGATCTTTCCATTTAACTACATTGGATCAAATTACAAAATAATATTTGGAAAGTACTTAATAGAGTACCAGACTCTCAGTAGGCACTATGTAAATGCTTATTCCCTTCCCCTTCCCTACACTAATCTGGTAGATATTTTCTAGTTATGATTACAGAGAAATTGGTATAACCAGATTTATTTTAAAATTAAATCAAATTAATTAAATAGTCCATTTATGTCTGCATGAGGCCAAATAAATAGTTTTAATTGTCATTTAAGAATAGGCAGCAATAGAAAAATGTGAAGAAGCTCCCAAATTGCAAATTGAGACAAACATGTTTTAGACATGGTCAATGAGAGACTTAATTTTTCTTGGTCATGCCTATTGATTACACTCATTTTTTTTATTTTTTTCAATGTATGTAAAATAAGAGGAGGAGAAAGAAAATTAAATTTTTTTTTTAAAGTGGTAAAATCAGATGGATAAAGATGGTTTAAGGAGAAAACTTAAGAGTATGGATAGGTAGAAAAAAGGAAGGAATAAAATGGAGAGAAATAATAAAGAAGCCTGATGGAAAGGTCAGAAAGACTTACCTCATTTGTTTTCCTTCATTTCACATTTGGTAACAGTCTATCCAATCTTCTTAGATCAAACTATGATCTTATTGATAGAATCAAGTTAGTTCTTGGGTAAACAAAAAGAGCACTTGCTTTAGGAGACCCCTCCCATTCAAGTGCTTCTCCTCAAAGAAAGCTAATTCAAACTTTTGAAGCCTGGTATGATGAAAAGGTACTGAATTTGTTGTCAAAGAACCTGAGCCTAAACCCTGGCTCTTCTTCACAGCCAGATATCCGTGACCATTGGCAAATCACATAATCTCTTTGTCTTTCAGTTTCCTCCTTTGTAAAATGAGGTATTTCCAGTTTCACATCCTTAGATCCTATGACAATGGAAATCTAAGAGGGAAAACTATCAAAGTCTTTAAACTTACAGAACAATGCAAATTTCCTCAATAAAAGAAGCTAAACAAACAAACTAAAAGCCCTGACCTACACCACTGCCCAATTGCATGAAAGGTTAATACATTCTAATCTATCTGTGGGGCAAGCGTTCACCTGGGGGGGCAAAAGAAGCAATACAAGGACACTTTCTAAGTCTCTTTTAAGAACTCTGGAATTGATTGTATAACATGTGAGATACTGACACAGGATCACTCAGCATGGTATGCCCATAAGAGAAGTGCTGTGCTCTATAAGCTATGCAGAATTAAAATCCTCAAAAGAAATGCATGATGCCAAATTTAAAGAATCCATCCCAAATGTTCACAGGTACTATTTGTGCTCGACCTATGGAGGAACATTCCAAGCTCCTATTGGTCTGATCAGCCACAGTTGGACTGAAACTTGACTCTAGTACAGTGATGTCATTCTGGTCATCTCTGAGAGTGAAGGACAACTAATCAAACTGAAAAAAAAACTTTGAAGCTGATCATTCTGAATCAATTCATTTACCTTTCATGAGTCATTTCTTGGCAATTCATTCCTATTTTAATCTCCTTGAAAAGAATATGATTAGGTAAAAGAAAGAGAAAGATAAGAGGTACTGAAGAGGAAAAAAATAAATAGAAGAAAAATCTTTTTCCTTGATGCAAATGGAGGGGTCGATAAAGATACTTGAGACAAATTTTACAGGGATATTTTTAGTTTTGTTACCACTATTGTCAGTGATTATTTGTTCCATCTGCCTGCATGTCCTGAGACCCTCCAATAAAGATCACCATTAAAATCTAAATTTTAGGGGGGCGGAGCCAAGATGGAGGAGTGAGAGTAGCAACTCACCTAAGCTCTCGGACAAACTCCTCCAGGTACCTCTGAAAGGAGGATCTGACCAAATCTTGGAGGTACGGAATCGAGTGGGAGACAGATGGTGACGGATTCGGAGCTCAGGTGGGACTGGAAGGTCCACGGGAAGGATCTGTTCCGCGGGGGTGAACCCACAGCGCACAGCGCAGCGTGGCCAGCGCAGCACGGCCAGCACAGGGGAGCAGAAGAGATCCGAGAAATCTGAGTGGCGGGCGGAACCGGAGGAGCGGCACCCGGGGCGGGAGACAAGCCGAGCCGAGTCAGTGAGAGCCGCAGAGCGCCAGATATCAGCTCTGAAGATCAAGCTCCGGTAAGTCACTTACTTGAACTTCCGGGAGCCAGGATGGTGGAGTGATCAGCTAATGCAATCTCCTTCCCCCTTGATGACCGTGAAAGAACCATAAAATATCTCCCCAGAAAAATCCCAGATCAGCAGAAATAGAAGAAGGAGACCAATAGTCTCATAACACCTGAGACGAGGAAAATAGCTAAGGGGGATTCCTCATATGGTGGCAGAGGCAAACCTGAAGGACAGAGGACCCAGGGCAGAGAAAATTCGCACTAGGACCCAGGCAAGCCTCAGCACCAGGAGAGGAGCCCCAGGAGGGGTGGGAACACACATTAGCAGCTAGGCGTGCCTCAGCTGTCCAGGGGAATCAGAAAGACAATAGGGCAGTTGGGATTACCAGCCCCTGAGCTTGCCTTTGCCTCAATTCAGCTAAGGAAATCTCCTGGGACCAGAGCACCCCTCCACCACACTTAACAAGCTAAACCCAGGGCTGATCAGGGAAACACCAAACAAATACCTGCTTTTAGCTGTTTCACACATCAGCTCAGCAAAAAGTTCTCCAGCTTCTGACTGAAAGAACCAGAAGCCACAACACTCAATCAAAATCATGAATAGGAAAAAGAAGAGGGCCGAAAGAATCATAGAATCTTTCTATGGGGATAAGGACCAAAACACAAGCCCCAAAGAGGTCACAGCTGAGACTGTACTTCCATCTGAAACTTCAGAAGGGACTATGAACTACTCGCAAGTACAAGCAGCTCTCCTGGAACTGCTGAAGAAGGAAATAGAAGATAAACTGGCCAATGATTTTAAAATTATTAAGAAAGAAATCACTGATGAGAACATCTCCCTGAAAAGGAAAAATTGAACAAATGGAAAAAGAAGTTCAAAAATTAACTGGAGAAAATAAATTCCTGAAAAGCCAAATGGAAAAGGAAGTACAAAAATTAACTGGAGAAAATAGCTTATTAAAAGGAAAAATTGGGCAGATGGAAAAAGAGATACAAAAGTTAACAGAAGAAAACAATGTGATGAAGATTAGAATTGGGCAAGTAGAAACTAACGACTCAATGAGACAGCAAGAATCAGTCAAACAAAATCTAAAGAATGAAAAGATAGAAGAAAATGTAAAATATCTAATTGGAAAAACAACTGACCTGGAAAATAGATCCAGAAGGGAAAACTTAAGAATTATTGGCCTGCCAGAAACCCAGGATGGAGAAAAGAGCCTGGACAATATCTTCCAGGAAATCATCAAGGAAAACTGCCCAGAAGTACTAGATTCAGAGGGCAAAATAGTCATCGAAAGAATCCACCATTCCCCTCCTGAAAGGGACCCCAAACTCAAAACCCCAAGAAATATAGTTGCCAAATTCCAGGCTATCAAGTGAAGGAGAAAATATTACAAGCAGCCAGAAAGAAACAATTTAAATATCAAGGGGATACAATCAGGATTACACAGGACCTTGCAGCTTCTACATTAAAAGATAGAAAGAATTGGAACCCAATATTCTGTAAGGCAAAGGAGCTGGGACTGCAACCAAGGATCAACTACCCAGCAAAGTTCAGCATAACATTTCAGGCAAGGAGAAAGTCATTCAACGAAGTAAGGGATTACCAGAGTTTCCTGACCAAAACACCAGAACTTAATAGACAATTCGATCTTCAAATGCAGGTCTCAAGAGAATCATAAAAAGGTAAACAGTGGGGGGGGGGAACAACTTGCTACTCAATTAGGGCAAATTGCAAATTGTTTACCTCCCTATAAGGGAAGATGATATCTGTTTATCTTGAGAACTGTGCGTCTATTAAGAAATATAAAAGGGACAAACATGGGGGAATGGGTATAAAGTAAATGATATCATGATAAAAAAATGTGATTTAAGTATGAGAAGGGAGTGTAATAGGAGGTGTGAAAAGGAGGAAGCAGGAAATGGCAAATTACATCACAAGAAGAAGTACAAAATCATAGTAGAGGGAAAGAGGGGAGGGAGATGAGCATTGTGTGAGAGGTACTCTCATCGGATTTGTTTAAAGGACAGAACAATAAACTTAAGTAGAAAATCCTAACTAGCTCTATAAGCAGTGGGAGGAGAAGGGGGAAGAAAGGGGAGGGAGGCAAAAGGGAGGGAAGAAGCAATAAGAGTAAAGGGGAGTAAAAGGGAGGGGGGCTAAAAGAAAGAGGGGAAAGCGGCAAGAGGAGGTGGTGAAAAGTAAATACTCGTGAGGAGGGGAAGGGAGACAGCAGAGCTAAAAGCACAAATGGTGGGAAAGAAGATGGAGGGAAATACACAGATTGTAATCATAACTGTGAATGTGAATGGAATGAATTCTCCCATAAAACGGAGACGGATAGCAGAATGGATTAAAAGCCATAATCCAACAATATGCTGCTTACAAGAAACACATTTGAAATGGGGGATACACATAGGATAAAGGTTAAAGGATGGAGAAGAATATATTGTGCTTCAGCTGATGTAAGAAAGGCAGGAGTAGCAATCCTCATCTCAGACAAAGCAAAAGCAGAAATAGATCTAATCAAAAGGGATAAGGATGGAAACTATATCCTGCTAAAAGGCACCATAGACAATGAAGCAATATCATTACTAAACATGTATGCTCCAAGTGGTATAGCATCCAGATTCTTAGAGGAGAGATTGAGGGAGTTGAAGGAAGAAATTGACAGCAAAACTATACTAGTGGGGGACCTCAACCTCCCTCTTTCTGAACTTGATAAATCTAACCTCAAAATAAACAAGAAAGAGGTTAAGGAGGTAAATAAAACTCTAGATAAGGTAGATATGATAGATCTTTGGAGAAAATTGAATGGGAATAGAAAGGAATATACCTTTTTCTCAGCAGTACATGGAACATTTACAAAAATTGACCATGTACTAGGACATAAAAATCTCAAAATCCAGTGCAGAAAGGCAGAGATAATCAGTGCATCCTTCTCAGATCATAATGCAATAAAAATTATATGTAATTAAAGGCCATGGAAAGATAAAGCAAAAATCAGTTGGAAACTAAATAATTTAATCCTAAAGAAGGAATGGGTTAAAGAAGAAATCATAGAAACAATCAAAAACTTCATTCAAGAGAATGACAATAATGAGACAACCTACCAAATCTTATGGGATACTGCAAAAGCAGTTCTTAGGTGAAGTTTTATATCTTTGAATGCCTACATAAATAAAATAAAGAAAGAGGAGATCAATGACTTGGGTATGCAACTGAAAAAGCTAGAAAAAGAACAAATTGAAAATCCCCAAGAAAATACCAAATTAGAAATACTGAAAACCAAAGGAGAGATTAATAAAATTGAAATTAAGAAAACTATTGAATTAATAAATAAAACCAATAGTTGGTTTTATGAAATAACTAATAAAATTGATAAACCTTTGGTCAATTTGATTAAAAAAAGAAAGAAGAAAATCATGTTACTAATATTAAAAATGAAAAGGGTGAACTCACCTCCAATGAGGAGGAAATTAAAACAATAATTAGAAATTATTTTGCCCAACTTTATGCCCACAAATTCGATAATCTAAATGAGATGGATGAATATTTTAAAAAATACAAATTGCCCAGATTAACAGAAGAGGAAATTGAATACTTAAACAACCCCATCTCAGAAAAAGAAATTGAACAAGCCATCAATGAACTCCCTAGGAAAAAATCTCCAGGACCAGATGGATTCACAAGTGAATTCTATCAAACCTTTAAAGAACAGTTAATTCCAATACTATATAGACTATTTGAGAAAATTGGGGAAGAAGGAGTACTCCCAAATTCTTTCTATGATACAAATATGGTTTTGATGCCCAAGCCAGGAAGATAAAAAACAGAAAAAGAAAATTATAAACCAATTTCTCTAATGAATATAGATGCAAAAATTTTCAACAAGATTTTAGCAAAACGAATACAGCATCTTATCAAGAGAATAATACATTATGATCAGGTAGGTTTCATACCAGGAATGCAGGGCTGGTTCAATATTAGGAAAACTATTAGCATTATTAATCATATCAACAACAAAACCAACAAAAACCACATGATTATCTCAATTAATGCAGAAAAAGCTTTCGACAAAATACAACACCCATTCCTATCAAAAACACTGGAGAACATAGGAATAAAGGGAACTTTCCATAAAATAATAAGCAGTATCTACCTAAAACCTTCACCAAGCATTATATGCAATGGAGATAAGCTAGAGGCATTTCCAATAAGGTCAGGGGTGAAACAAGGATGCCCATTATCACCATTATTATTCAACATGGTACTAGAAATGTTAGCGGTAGCAATTAGACAAGGTAAAGAAATTGAAGGAATAAAAATAGCCAAGGAAGAAACTAAGTTATCACTCTTTGCAGATGATATGATGATATATTTAGAGAATCCCAGAGATTCAAGTAAAAAACTACTTGAAATAATAAACAACTTTGGCAAAGTTGCAGGTTACAAAATAAACCCACACAAATCTTCTGCATTCCTATATATTAGCAACAAAATCCAACAGCAAGAGATAGAAAGAGCAATCCCATTTAAAGCTAGGGTAGACACTATAAAATACTTAGGAGTTTACCTGCCAAAACAAACCCAGGGATTATATGAACACAATTCCAAGACACTTTTTGCACAAATAAAGTCAGATTTAAGTAAGTGGAAAAACATCAGTTGTTCATGGGTAGGCCGAGCTAATAGAATAAAAATGACAATTCTACCTAAATTAATCTACTTATTTAGTGCCATACCAATTAAACTATCAGATAATTATTTTCTAGAGCTGGATAAAATAATATCAAAATTCATTTGGAAAAACAAAAGGTCCAGAATATCAAAGGGACTAATGAAAAGAAATGCTTGGGAAGGTGGCCTAGCGCTACCAGACCTCAAATTGTATTATAAAGCAGCAATTATCAAAACCAGTTGGTATTGGCTAAGAAACAGAGGGGTAGACAAATGGAATAGGCTTGGCACTCAAGACACAGTAGGCAAGGAATATAGCAACCTCCTGTTTGATAAACCCAAAGATCCCAGCTTCTGGGATAAGAACTCATTGTTTGACAAAAATTGCTGGGAAAACTGGTTAACTGTGTGGTGGAAATTAGGCATAGACCCATACCTGACACCGTACACAAGAACAAAGTCCAAATGGGTACATGATTTAAGTATAAAGATTGATACCATGAATAAACTGGAGAAGCAAGGTATAATGTATTTATCAGATTTATGGAGAGGGGAAGAATTTTTTTCTAAAGAAACGATAGAAAGCATTATGAAATGCAAGATGGATAATTTTGATTACTTTAAACTGAAAAGTTTTTGCACAACCAAATCCAATGCAACCAAAATTTGGAGGGAGGTAGTAAACTGGGAAAAAATTTTTACAGCTAAGCTCAGGGATAAAGGCCTCATTTCTAGAATATATGGAGAACTGACTCAAATATATAACCATCCAAGTCATTCCCCAATTGATAAATGGTCAAAGGATATGAACAAGCAATTTTCAGGGGAAGAAATCTAAGATATCTATAATCATATGAAAAAGTGCTCTAAATCACTATTGATTAGAGAGATGCAAATCAAAACAACTCTGAGGTACCACATCACACCTGTAAGATTGGCAAACATGACAGAACAAGAAAATGATAAATGCTGGAGAGGATGTGGGAGAGTTGGAACACTAATTCATTGTTGGTGGAGCTGTGAGATCATCCAACCCTTCTGGAGAACGGTTTGGAACTATGCCCAAAGGGCTACAAAAATGTGCATACCCTTTGACCCAGAAATATCGCTACTAGGACTGTATCCCCAAGAGATTATAAAAACGGGAAAGGGTCCCACGTGTACAAAAATATTTATAGCAGCACTCTTTGTGGTAGCCAAAAACTGGAAGTCAAGGGGATGCCCATCAATTGGGGAATGGCTGAATAAATTATGGTATATGAATGTAATGGAGTACTATTGTGCCATAAGAAATGATGAACAAGAAGACTTCAGGGAGGCCTGGAAGGACTTATATGATCTGATACTGAGCGAAAGGAGCAGAACCAGGAGAACTTTGTGCACAGCAATGACCACAGTGTGCGAGAGTTTTTTCTGGTAGACTTGGAACTTTGTAATAACACAAGAACTTAATGAGAAAAAAAAAACCCTAATGTCGGTCTTCTAAGGCAAAATGCCTTCCACACTCAGAGAAAGAAATGTGGAAGTCATCTGCAGAATGTAGCAGATCATGTTTGTGTGTGGGTGGGTTTCAGTGTATTATGTATTGATTTATTATATGATTTCTTCCATTTATTTCAGTTCGACTACATAGCATGAATATAGTGAAAATGTGCTCAATAGGAAAGTATATGTAGAACCTAAACAGAATTGTATGCTGTCATGGGGAAAGAGGGGGTTATTGGGGGAAGGGTGGGGGGGATAAAATCTTAACTTTAAGGAAATGATTATAAAACATTAAAAAAATAAAATAAAATAAATTAAAAAATAAAAAAAAATCTAAATTTTAATCCCTAGATCCCATTTTTGTCCCAAATATCAATACCAAAAAAAGTGAGACTATCAGAATGGGTCTTTTCACCATTTATGGTTCAATTAAAACGATACTTTTGTCTAATGCCTTGCCTGTTTTACCTTGAAACTTACATAGGATTTTGCTAATGAATACATTTCATACAGGACAATACATTTGATTCAAGAAGGAGAACTAATACAAAACTATTATAATCTTTATAACAGCAGGAGCCATATACTTCAAATATACCCTTATACCCACAGTTAGTTGCTTGGTAAGCATTTATAGAATCAAATTCTGTGAGTCAAATCTAACATGAAATTTATCAGGTTAAAAAATCAACTTCACCCAGATAAGGGAAATGTGCCTACAAAGTCCTTTCTTTTTAAGAAAAAAAGTCCTGAGACTTTTAATGGACCATATGCCCAATGGGACATGGTATAGCAAACCAAAATACAAAACGAAACTAATGACCTCAGGTTGTATTAGAACCAGGTAAGAATCCTTCTATATTCTGCCCTTGTCAGAGAACCCCACATAGGCTGTTGAGTTCTGACATTTTATTTTAGTAAGGACATTGACAAATCTATGAACGTCTTAGTGATGTGAGTGGATCAAGACCATACCATATAAGGATCAGTTGAAAGCAATAAACATGTTTATTTCAGTAAAGGAAAAAAAATGAGGATTCAGGGAAAGCAACCTTGATCATACATTTATGCCTACAAAAGAATTTAGAGGTTATATGAAGATAGATAAATAGATAGATAGATAGATAGATAGATAGATAGATAGATAGATAGATAGATAGATAGATAGATACATGCAGAGAGGGACAGAGAAAGAGACAGAGACAGGGAGCCAGAGAAAAAGAGAGACAGAGAGAGAGACAGAGCAGAGAGACAAACAGAGACAGAGAGAGAAAAAAAATTTAATCTAGTTCTTCTGAACTCAAATCTAGCTCTATTTTCACCAGCATGGTTCCATGATCACTATTTAAAAAAAAAAAAAGTCAAGTCTGAACTTGTGGAAGAAGGGTAAGATTTATTTTGCTTGGCCCCAGAGGAACTTGGAGCAATGAATGAACAAAAGTCGAGAAGAAACAGATTCTACATCAATGTAAGGAAAATTTTCCCAAGATTTACCACAGTACAAAATGGGGAAAGGGCTACCATTGGAAGTGATTGTTTCCTTTTCTTCACTGCAGGGTTAGATGGTCATTCTTAGGAATGTTGTAAAAGAGAAACTAACTCAGACATTTCAGACAAGATAACCTTTAGGGTCCTTTCCATTTCTGCGACAGTGTGAATTACCTCCTTACTTTGGCTGACACTCACTGACTATGTGGTTAATCTAATTCTAAATTTTTCGAGTCCCTAAGGATCTATGGTTAACGTGAGAACTCCATATGATTGCATTATCTTGGCACTATTCATATGCTCAGCTTTCTGAGAGGACTGGGATGGCATTCAAAAATGCCATTTGAAAACTGAACAAATCAGCCAAATCAGTTATTTAGCACCATGAAGATGCCAAAACCAATTAACTTGTTTCACTGAATGCAATTATTTGCTGTTGTCTTAGAATTTGCTTGAACTATTCCTTGTAAAGTCACAACCAAATGAATCCATATCCAAAGTGAAACCAGAACGGGAAGATTTTTATTTCTCACATTTTTAAATAGTTCAGGCGTCATTATTTATGACCTTATAAAAATATCAAGGGCAGACTGTCATAATGAAGGGAAATCAACCTTGGCATTAGAAGTTTGGGTTCAATTCCTGCCTATTACACCTACTAAATATATAAATTTGGATAAGTCGCTTATTCCATCAATAAGTCATGCAACTTTCTAAGACTTTAAATTAAAAGTGAACTGCTGGTCTGATGATATGTATATGTGGAGGGAGTTTCCAAGCTCTGATTTACTTAAACTTATGAAATCACAAGATCACAAGTCTGAACCAAAATATTATCTCTGTCTCTCTATCTCTGTCTCTTTCTATATATGTGTGTGTATGTGTATCTGTCTCTGTCTCTGTCTGTCTGTCTCTCCTTATTTCTTCACCCCCTCTGTCTGCTTGCCCATCCATCTGTCTGTCTATCTATCTAAATATGAGATGAAATAATATATAAAACATTTTGTAAACCTTGAAGTGTTATGTAAATGTCAATATGAAGACCCAGGCATTCATTCAGCAAATGTTTATTGACAATCCACCTCCACCGTATATAAACTAGAATATTTTAAAGATTAAAGAAGCATTTTGTCCAGACTACGCAGGTCTAGAAATTCAGAATTCGTTTTCTCCCAACTAATAATTTTACCTTATTCCATTTTTCAAAAGTCAAGGTCATTTATAATCCACTTTTAAATTGACAATGATAAAAATATTTTGGTTTTTATAAGAATATAAGAATATCTTTAATAAAGAATGTTCCTCTATATAATATGTATGTAACACATGCACACACACACATACATATACATACAAACCAGAGAATCTGTACTGAGTAAAGTATAAGACTAATATGAAGAATAACACTGCAGTTTTATGACAGATGGGGCTTTTCATGATATTTTTTGTTTTACTTCGAAATGCATTGAGGTCTAGAATCCTGTAATTTTCCTAGGGAAGTTCAAGGTCATTTACAAGAAAGTATTGATTATTCTCCTAGACTTTAAGTAGCTTTAAAAAAAAAACTACACATCTATGCCTGATGGACTAAACATACTTTTGAAAGAGAAAAGGAAATGCGATTGTCTAGACTTTAAAAACCTAAGTTTAGATAAAGGAACCTTCAATGAAGCTGAAAGACTGATGGGATAAAAAGAACACTGGTATTATTAATGCTTATCACTCCTTAGGTCCATACAGTTCAATGACAGTCTCAAAAGGATGTGCTGATAAAGGATTTGCTGGTAGTTTGACACAGTATGTGGTGGTTCCAGCAAGCCTCTTGCTGAACAAAGAGTGCCAGCTTCTGAAGCTTGAATAGATGAATGACAGTTTTGAGCTCAAGAGGCAGGCCTTTCCTCTAGGCTTTTGTTATTTTTTTTTCAGCTAAGTGTGTTAATACCAGAGCTGCTATCTAAGCAACTGCCTTGTTAGTGGGAGAACATGGTAAACTCATAAAGGCTTGGAAAGCAGCAATGTTTCTTTCTCTTTTGGGATCTTGAATTTTATATGTCTGTGGTCAACCACACACCAGATAAAGTATATTTTAGAAGCAAAACTGCCATGTATAGTAGGAAATAAGAAGTATCCAAATTTCTCCAAATCTTATGCATTCCAAAGTGCTATTGAATTGGAAACAAATTCTAATCTCCTTCTACATTTTGAGGTAGGGCACAGAGCTGGCCTCAATTCCAGGAAAGCCTGGTTTTAAGTCTTACCCCTGAACAATACTGCCTGTGTGACCCTGGGCAAGTCAACCTCTAAGTACTTGAGGTAACTTAAAACATGTTGTGGAGAATCTGCCAGCCAGTACTGGGAGCTAGTTCACTGGAAGTTACCTACACCAATGAAATCACAGGTCTAGTCTTTATTCCTACAGAACAATAAAATAAAAATAGCAGCTAAAAAAATGAATCCATTCCTTTCCTATCTATGTACCATACTTGGTGATTGGTAATTTATATGCTGGACCATCCATTTCAGACTTCTGGCCTCTCAGGTCACTTTTGGCCTAAGGCTAAGCTGGTATTTTTCAGAAATAGAGCCTTTGATCACATGTCAGGTAAACATGCTCTCACTTCAGTCTTTTTTCTTTATCTTTGTTCCCTACTTTTAATGCCCTATTGATGCTTATATGTTACACAAATACACACAGACTGCATATATATATATATATGCACAGATATAATCTATGTATATATGTGTGTGTATATATACATATATGTGTATATGCATATGCCTATATACATATATTTAATATCACTTATTGCTTCTTAAGGAAAAAAATCTCCTTTTACACATCTTCAAAGTTCCATTTATATTTTATTTTTCAGTACTCTCCTTTTAGCCCCAAGAAACAAATACTATTTCATATACAGGTTACAGAGGTATCTGTGAGGCTCAAGTAAGTTGCAAATACCTTTTTGCTATTTTTTTCTTCTTCGAAGGCATTTGCCATCACCTTAATCCAAAGGACAACCTATTCATAAATATTCCTGATATATGTACATTTAATTCAACACAGTGATTAGTTGTGAAACAACTTGGTATAATAAAAAGAGATGACCTTGCTGTTAAGAAGACTTTGTTTGGCTTCCTCTGATATATATTAACTTCATGATCATGGAAAAGACACTTATCTTCAGCTTTCAAAGACAATGATCGACAGTCCAATTGCTGCTATGCATCATTGACAGGATTTTCCATAATGGGAGGTCTATATTAGAATAAAATAATAGCCCTCTTCAAACGACTCCAAAAAAAAGAGGGAAGAGAGCAATTATTTTGGATTTAACGTACCAATTCACCTTGAAGAAGTCATATCCATCCTAAGTTTTCTTAACAATTTTTAGTAGTATTTTCATGCTTAAAGTAAATGGAACTTGACCCTCATGAGATTCAAATAGGTGATACTAAATTTCTGAATCTCAGTTTCTTCATATATAAAATGCAAAGTCTGAACCAGATAAGCTCAAAATTGTATCCTACCTCCCCCTAGTGTAATTTATGATTTGAATTTGGTTTGCAGCTAAGAAAAAATAATTTTAAGAGAGTTTGATGTTACATGATAATGTATTTGAAATTAAAATATTTTATATTTAAAAGGAATACTAAATTATACATGATACATTTGCAGTTTCATATACAATTATCTTTTTTTTCCTGTCACACAATGCTATCGGAATGCCTGTTTTATTTCTTACTTTCAGAATAAAATAAATAAAATTGAAAAATGAACACCTAAGGAATTTCTGAGTAGTAATAAGTGAGAAAGTGGAGATGATATGGAGATGCAAAAGAGGTACTATAGAGTAAGGCAGGAAACTTTGGCTCAAATCTGTTAGGCAAATTTATAATACAGGCCTTGAATTTATCATAATTCTGATCTTAGAAGAATGCTCATGAAATGACATGTACTTATGTTTGCAGTTAAGAGCGTTTCTCTATTACAATGAGCTAAGGTTTGAGTTCCCAACCCAAGCTAGGGAAGATCCCTCTTTCCTATGTAGTACCCCCTGAATCTTTATGCCACAAATAAAGCAACCCCAGGAGACAAAAGAGGAGGATGTACCACAGGTATTCATGAGAAATAACATTAAATCTGACAAGTGTATTCTTCAAATATTCTTTACAGAATACGTTTAAGAAAAACACAATAGAAACCACAGGAAATATTTAAATATAAAAAATACAAGTATATGAGGAGGTTATAGGGTCCAGGGAGAAATAAAAAAGAGGTTTTTGCAGGTCAGAAAGGGGAAAGATGGTCTCCAGCTTTCACATATGAATGAAGTGGATCACAGCCACCCTTTCCTCTCAACTGTCTTGTGTCTCTTAGCACTCATGCTATCAGGGCCATAAAATAAATAAAGTCACACACATTTACCAGCTTGTCCATTTAGCTAAAGGTCATCTTTCTTGTTCTGAAAGAGCAGAACTGTAGGTCTGGCAGATACAAGCTGCTACTCTGGTCACCCTGTTGCCATGGGACTACTGACATCTCTCCTCTGCTTTTCTGCAGAAGAGATTCCAAATTCCCTGTATCACCCCATGGGAAAACTTCTGTCCCCTCCTATCCAAGGACTGATCTCCTTAGTTCTTCTGCTTCCAAACTGTATAGAACTACAAATCCCACAGCAAACCCCATGCCCAGGGTTGTGACAAGCTGCACTCACATAGGTAACAAGCGGATTCAGTGGGATATAAGAGTTACCAAATTTAGGAGGTTGGAAATTCGAGTGCTAGTTTTAGCTGAGTAAATTTGAAAAAAAAAAAAAAGACTTTTATTCTTGAAAAATTTCTGTTCTTTATAAGACAACAGGGTTAATCTATGTCAGGAATTCTTAATCTGGGGCAATCTGACAGAGAGATTAGAAGAAACTAGAAGGTTTATTATAGGCTGAAGTTCTGTGGCTGTGTGACCCGAGGCAAGTTATTTCATGTCTCAGTGTACTAGGGAATTCTCGGTAACTATAAATTGCAGAATAATAAATTGCAGATCTTTATTGGTTGAGTGAGTGTGTTCACTGGTAGTTCCCTATAGTAATTAAATTTCCACTCCTACCACTCTCTCCAAAAAAGAAAAAGCAGCATATATCAATCAAGATCTGAAAAGGCAAAAGTGGAAATTAATGCATTAAAAAATGTGTAGCACTTAACTCACAGTAATTTTGTAGCATTTCTCTCTTAAACTTCAGATTGAGAAACACTTGTATTTAAAAAAAAATCTAAGTGAACCTTCTCCATTTCACAGCTAAGATTTTCAGGAGAGGGGGAAAGTCTTTAAATAATATGACCTAATGATTTATCAAATCTTCTAAGCATGGTTATGAATAATTAAAGTTAAATATTCAAAATCAGTTATAAAAGTGAATGCATGCAGAACCTGAGAAAGACAACTTTTTCTTGTAAAAATGAACCCAAATTTCTTAAAATTCTAACACATATTTACTCTATAGGTAAATATGTAAGAGCCTAGTTAGCTATTCCTTCCTTCATTTATTTATATCTTTATTTAAATCTGCCCACACAGTTCTCAAAAAATAGGAACTCCTTGAGAAAAAGGCAATGGATTGTCCGCCTTTTAGTTTGTTTGTTCCCCAGGCTGAGACCCATTTTCCTTTTCTGACTTTTCTTATTCCACTAGATAATTGAAATGGAAGTAAGAAAGAAAAAAAAAACCTCTTCTTTTGAGTTCTTGTCTAATCATTCAAATCATTTTTTTTCCTTCTAAAAAGTGATGAATTAAACTCCTTCAGATGTGGTCTCTGCTGGTTTGGTTTAATGACTTTGCTTTGTTGTAAGGGAAGAAAACTCCTTGTATCAGGATGAGGTATATCCTGCATTGGGCTAAAACACAAAAACTAAGCAATGAAAATGAAAATCAATAATAAATAATTTTTTTTTCATAAAAATAGTTTTAGCAAATAAATAATAAAATAGTCTTATAGTAGCTCCAGTATCTGCTTAATGGGACACAATGAGACACAAAAGCAAATGACAAATAACTATCATAAGGACTGTTTTAAAGACAGCAATCAATATAATCATTACAAAAATATCCATGAAATAAGGTCCTTTCTTGGTTCATCCAAGACGACTGTAAACTCCTTGAGGTCAAGAAATGTGTCCTACACGTAGCAGTGCCTGACCTAGACCTGGCGCTTAATAAATGCCTTACTGATTAATTGATCAATTGATTCTTCATCTTTCTTGAGAAAAGATTCAAGCCTAAGCTTATATCTATTTGACAATTTTAACTAAATTTATCAGATGTAGAGCAGTTTTAATGTAGCAAATAGAAATGGTATATCAACATTCCAGGCCATCAACACTCTTTTATAACACATACAAAAATTCCAATGAATAATACTATTAATTAAAAAAGTTTAGGGGTTAGCAATAGAGTTTATATGGTGAGAACGTAGAGTTCACATATTGCTTTTTTATGACTCAGAGACATTGTTTCTTGCCCAAGGTAACAAATCAATCAATTAATTAAGCAATGACAATTTATTTTTTTTTAATTTATTTATTTAAATTTTTACATTCATTTTCACAAATTTTTGGGTTCCAAATTTTCTCCCCTTTTATCCCCTCTCCCCCCACCCCAATACCCCAAGCAGTCTAATTTTCCCTATCTCCAATCTGCCCTCTCTACTGTCATCTCTCCCTTCTCTTGTCTCCATCTTCTCTTTTCTCCTGTAGGGCCAGATGACTTTCTATTCCTCCTTAACTGTATGTCTTCTTTCCTAGTTGCAACAACAATACTAAACAGTTGTTCCTAAAACTTTGAGTTCCAAATTCTCCTCATCCCTCCCTCCCCACCCATTCCCTTTGGGACAGCAGGCAATTCAATATAGGCCATATCTGTGTAGTTTTGCCAATGACTTCCCTGATAGTCGTGTTGTGTAAGACTAACTGGATTACCATCCCTCCTAACCTGCCCCTCATTGTTTCTCTTCTGTTTTTTGATCCTGTCCCTCCCCAAGTGTTGACTTTAAATTGCTCCCTCCTCCCTTTGCCCTCCCTTCCATCATTCCCCCCCTTGCAATATCTCTTTCTCCCCCACTTTCTTATACTGTAAGATAGGTTTTCATACCAAAATGAGTGTGCATTTCACTCCTTCGTTTAGTCAAATGTGATGAGGGTAAACTTCTTGTTTTTTTTTTTTTCTCAGCTCTCCTCTTTTTTCCTCCACTAAGAAAAACTCCTACCTGCCTCTTAAATGACATATAGTTACCCCCTTCCCTTTCCCTCCCCCTACATTTCTCTCTCACCATTTACCCTAGTTTCTTTTAAGGTATGGTCCCATCCTATTCAGTTCAATCTGTGCTCTCTATCTCTGTATGTGTGTGCATGTGTGTATGTGTGTGCATGCGTGTACATGTGTATGTGTGGTCCCACCAACTACCCAGATACTGAAAAGTTTTAAGAGTTACAAATATTGTCTTTCCATGTAGGAATGTAAACAGTTCACTCATGGTAAGTCCCTTAAGACTTCTCTTTGCTGTTTCCTTTTTCATGCTTCTTCTCATTCTTGTGTTTGAAAGTCAAATTTTCTTTTCAGCTCTGGTTTTTTCATCAAGAATGATTGAAAGTCCTCTGTTTCATTGAAAGACCATATTTTCCCTTGAAGTATAATACTCAGTTTAGCTGGGTAGGTGATTCTTGGTTTGAGTCCTAGTTCCTTTGCCTTCTGGAATATCCTATTCCACTCCCTTCGATCCCTTAATGTAGAAGCTGCTAGATCTTGGGTTATCCTGATTGTATTTCCACAGTACTGGAATTGTTTCTTTCTAGCTGCTTGTAAGATATTTTTCCTTGAGCTGGGAGTTCTGGAATTTGGCCACAATGTTCCTAGGAGTTTCTCTTTTTGGATCTCTTTCAGGTGGTGATCGATGGATTCTTTCAATACTTATTTTGTCCTCTGGTTCTAGAATGTCAGGGCAGTTTTCCTTGATAATTTCATGGAAGATGATGTCTAGGCTCTTTTTTTGATCATGATTTTCAGGTAGTCCCATAATTTTTAAATTGTCTCTCCTGGATCTATTTTCCAGGTCAGTTGTTTTTCCCATGAGATATTTCACATTCTCTTCCATTTTTTCGTTCTTTTGGTTTTGTTTGGTGATTTCTTGGTTTCTCATAAAGTCATTAGACTCCATCTGTTCCATTCTAATTTTGAGAGAGCTATTAAATTCAGTGAGCTTTTGAGCCTCTTTTTCCATTTGGCTCATTCTGCTTTTGAAAGCATTCTTCTCCTCATTGGCTTTTTGAACCTCCTTTGCCAATTGGGTGAGCCTATTTTTCAAGGTGTTAATTTCCTCAGCATTTTTTTGGGTCTCCTTTACCAAGGTATTGACCTGTTTTTCATACTTTTGTTGCATCTCTGACATTTCTCTTCCCAGTTTTTCCTCCACCTGTCTAACTTGCTTTTCAAAATCCTTTTTGAGCTCTTCCAGGGCCTGGGGTGTCTGGGGTACTGAGGCCCCGCCCTCCACATCTTTCCCTGATGGCAAGAATAAGTCCTCATCTTCATCAGATCCGAAGGTCAGGATCATTTGCATTTGTTGGAAAAAACTCTCTAAAGTCTTATTTTTCTTCCCTTTTCTAGGCATTTTCCCAGCCAGTTACTTGACTTCTGAGATTCCTTTCCACTCCCGCCTGGATCCGCCCAGCTAGTGCTTGCCCTCTGAGATTTAAATGGGCTTTCCTCCTGCCGGCTGTCAATCAGTGAGCTTTAGTTCAGGTGCTGGGGTGGGGCCAGGGCTGCCTCAGAGACTGATCCCTCGGGGGCTTTATGCAGAGACTTTCAGGAATGGAGCGAGTGGGGGCGGGGTGGGGGGCCCGCCACCCAATCTCAGCTCCCCTGGGGGTCCCGAGCAGAAGCCTTCAGCAACAGAGCAGGGTGGGGGCAGGGCCGTCTCCCAGGCTCAGCTCCGTCAGGTTTTATGTGGGAATCTTCCGTAATGAAGATCCTGCCTGCTGTTGGGGGATTCCTGAGTCTTGGGCTGCTGCCACCTCAGCCGCCGCCCACACCTCTGCCTCCGCCGCTTCCTGCCCCTGTCGTCACCGCCGCTTCCTCCCAAGGGGGCCTGAGTCACGGAGACGCCCCGCTTCCCCTCTCCTTCAGCCCGGCTTTCTTTCTCACTGACCTGTAGCTTCTGTGGGCGGAGGGACTTTCCCAGCTGCTGGAGCTTCCGTCTCTGAAGCCTGCTCGGATCAGCTTCTCTGGGGCCTCGGCCAGGGCAGCGCTGGGGGTCGGGTTTACTTTCCGGGGCACGCCGGACCCTGGGGATGGGTCTTCACGGCTCCCTGGAATGGAAATCTCTTCCACTCTGCTTCTGCACACCTTGTATTCACCCAGAAGTTATGGGGGACTCTTTCTACATTAATTCTATGGGCTTTGGTTTCGGAGCTCATAAACGTGCATCCTTCTACTCCATCTTGGCTCCGCCCCCGCAATGATAATTTATTAAGTGTTTTCTTTATGTCAGGCACTGGACTTAAGCACTGAAGATGCAAAGATAAAAATGAAAATCCCTTGCATCTAAAAGCTTACATTCTAATTGAAGCAACAATTATGTGTACATTAGATATGTACAAAACAAAATCGAGGTAATCTATCCAGTGTCACTGGATCATAGAGTACATAGAGGAAAGCAAGTTCTAAGAAACTGTAAAGGTAGAAAGGGGTCAGGTGATGAAGGGATTTAAAATCCAAACAGAGCATTTTATGTTTAATCCCAGAGGAAATAGGGAGCCAGTATAGTATATTGAACCAGAGGAAAGAAGAAATAACCTAATCAGTCCTGTGTTTTATGAAGATTAATTCGCTAGCTTAGTGGAGAAGGGATTGGAATGGCAAGAGACTTCTGGCAAATAGACCAACCAGCAGCTTCTTGCTGTAGTCCAGGTATGAGGGAATGAGGGCCTGCATTGAGGTGATGGGAGTATCAGAGGAGAGAATAGGGAATACAGGAGAGATGCAATGAAAATAATTTGATTTCAAGAAGACAAGATGGGGGGGAAGCAATAAATCACTGTAAATCTCCCACATTTGCCTCTAAATCCCATAAAATATTGCCCAAAACCAAATCTTGGAATATCAGAACTAGCAAAAAGATGAGGTGAAACAATATTTGAGCCCAAGAAATTTGGAAGATCAGTAGGGAAAGTCTGTCTCACTCTGTTAAAGAGAAGCACAATCTGGGACAGGAAGCATTCCAGCAAGTGAACTGCAAGCCCCACTTCAGCAAACCAGTGGTAGATCCTGAGCCCTAGTGTAATGGAGCCTGCAAATACCAACACAAGGAATCCTATGTGCTTCAGCATAGCCAGGGAACAGGCAGACTCCAGCTCTATGAACATCCACATGCTTCAGCATAGCCCTGCACAAACAGCCAAACTCCAGGCCACCATGTGCTTCAGTGCATCCCTGGGAAAATACAGAAAGACCCCCAGAGGTCTCAGCAAATGGCAGACACCACTAGGATCCTGGCTTACACCAAGTAAGTTACCAGATCTCTAATGTCTCCAGCAGTAGCAACCACCCACCACCACACCCCTTCAGCATAGCACTAGATCCTACGATTCCCCAGGGGCCTCAAGGCAACATCAGTACCCCACCAGGCATATGGCCAGGGCTTACAACCCCTGCCACAAGAAGTCCAAAGAAGAGTCCCTTTCACCCTTGGAGCAGAGATCAAATTTAAAAGAAAAGGAAAAAAAGGGAGGAGCCAAGATGGCGGAGTAGAAAGATACAGATATGCTAGCTCCTAACCCACAGCCCATAAAATACCTGTAAAGAAGAACTTCCAACAAATTCTGGAGCAGTAGAAGCCACACAACAATGGAGTGGAGGAGATTTCTGTTCCAGAGGGCCCTGAAAAACATACACCAAAGGTCTGTCACACACTGGACCCAGAGAGGAGCCCATCCCTGCCTTAGCCACGTGGCACAGAGAGGAGCATATCTGAGCAGGCTTCAGGGACAGAATCTCCAGCATCAGTGCAGGGCCCTCCACCTACAGGCACCAAAGGTCAGTGAGAAGGCCTTTTCAGCTTGCCGAGAGGGGAGCAGGGTTTCTGCATAACTCAGGCCCCCTCAGGAGGCAGCAGTGGACAGGAGTTCCCAGAGCAAACAGGAGCTCAGATCCATTGTTGAAGGTCTCCACATAAACCCCTTGAGGAAAATGAGCACCTTCTGGCTGCCCTTCACCCACCTGAGCACCTGAACTTAATCTCACACTGAATAGCAGGCCCATCCCTGCCGAACCCCCTGAGGCTGGGAAGCCGCATTTGAATTTCAGACGCCAAGCACTAGCTGGGTGGAACAGGAGGTGAGGTGGGTGTAGAGAGGAAACTCAGAAGTCAAGTAACTAGCTGGGAAAAAGCCCAGAAAAGGGAAAAAAATAAGACAATAGAAGGATACTTTCTTGGTGAACAGATATCTCCTCCCATCCTTTCTGATTAGGAAGAACAATGTTTTCCATCAGGGAAAGACATAGAAATCAAGGCTTCTGTATCCCAAGCATCATAAATAAATATTCAGTGGGCTCAGGTCATGGAAGAGCTCGAAAAGGAATTTGAAAATCAAGTTAGAGAGGTGGAGGAAAAACTGGGAAGAGAAATGAGAGAGATGCAAGAAAAGCATGAAAAGCAGGTCAGCATCTTCCTAAAGGAGACCCAAGAAAATGCTGAAGAAAATAACACCTTGAAAAATAGGCTCACTCAATTGGCAAAGAGGTTCAAAAAGTCAATGAGGAGAAGAATGCTTTCAAAAGCAAAATTAACCAAATGGAAAAGGAGGTTCAATAGCTCACTGAAGAAAATAGTTTTTTTAAAAATTAGAATGGAACAGATGGAGGCTAATGACTTCATGAGAAACCAAGAAATCACAAAACAATACCAAAAGGATGAAAAAACGGAACATAATATGAAATATCTCCCTGGAAAAACAACTGACCTGGAAAAGAGATCCAGGAGAGACAATTTAAAAATTATGGGACTATTTGAAAGCCATGATCAAAAAAAAAGAGCCTAGACATCATCTTTCATGAAATTATCAAGGAAAATTGCCCTGATACTCTAGAACCAGAGGGCAAGATAAGTATTGAAGGAATCCACAGATCACTGACTGAAAGAAATGCAAAAAGAAACTCCTGGGAACATTGTGGCCAAATTCCAGAGTTCCCAGGTCAAGGAGAAAATATTGCAAGCAGCTAGAAAGAAACAATTCCAGTACTGTGGAAATACAATCAGGATAACACAAGATCTAGCAGCTTCTAAATTAAGGGATCAAAGGGCATGGAATAGCATATTCCAGAAGTCAAAGGAACTAGGACTAAAACCAAGAATCACCTACCCAGCAAAACTGAGTAATATACTTCAGGGGAAAAATGGTCATTCAATGAAATAGAGGACTTTCAAGCATTCTTGATGAAAAGACTAGAGCTGAAAACAAAATTTGACCTTCAAACACAAGAATGAAGAGAAACAGGAAAAGGTAAACAGCAAAGAGAAGGCATAAGGGACTTACCAGAGTTGAACTGTTTACATTCCTACATGGAAAGACAATATTTTTAACTCTTGAAACTTTTCAGTGTCTGGGTAGTTGGTGGAATTACACACACACACACACACACACACACACACACACACAGAAAGAGAGAGAGAGAGAGAGAGAGAGAGAGAGCACAGAGTGAATTGAATTGGATAGGATCATATCTTTAAAAAAAGTGAAGTTAAGGAGTGAGAGAGAAACATATTGGGAAGAGAGAGGGAGAAATGGAATGGGGCAAATTTTCTCTCATACAAGAGGCAGGCAGGAGACATTTTATTGGAGGGAAAAAGAGGGGAGCTAAGAGAAAAACATGAAATTTACTCTCATCACATTCGACTAAAGGAAGGAATAAAATGCACACACATTTTGTTATGAAAACCTATCTTACAACACAGGAAA
The DNA here is from genome assembly GCA_023548195.1 of Bettongia penicillata ogilbyi. Lineage (NCBI taxonomy): Eukaryota > Metazoa > Chordata > Mammalia > Diprotodontia > Potoroidae > Bettongia > Bettongia penicillata. Next base: position 94,978 of record JAJHZJ010000305.1, read on the forward strand.
GTGGGGGAGAAGGGGATAAGCAGGTTGGGGGGGGTGATGAAAGGGAGGGCAATGGGAGGAGGAAGCAATTAAGAGTCAACACTCTTGGGGAGGGACAGGATCAAAAGAGAGAGCAGAAGCAATGTGGGGCAGCATACGATGGAGGGAAAATATGGTTAGTCTTACACAACATGGCTATTATGGAAGTCACTTGGAAAACTACACAGATATGGCCTATATTGAATTGCCTGCCTTCCCAATGGGAATGGGTAGGGAGGGAGGGATGGGGAGAATTTGGAACTCAAAGTTTTAGGAACAACTGTTGAGTATTATTGTTGCTGCTACTAGGAAATAAGAAATACAATTAATGGGGAATAGAAAGTCATCTGGCCCTACAGAACAAAAGAGAAGATGGGGATAAGGGAAGGGAGGGATGATAGAAGAGAGGGAAGATTGTTGATCAGTGTATTAGGGTGGGGGAGGGGATAAAAGGGGAGAAAATTTGGAACCCAAAATTTTGTGAAAATGAATGTAACAAAGTTACAAATACAAAAGTTACAATTTTGGGTTCCAAATTTTCACCCCATTTATCCCCTCCTCCCACCCCAATAAACCAAGCATTCTAATTTTCCCTGTCACCAATCTGCCCTCTCTTCTATCATCCCTCCCTTCTCTTGTTCCCATCTTCTCTTTTGTCCTGTAGGGCCAGATGACTTTCTATACCCCATTACCTGTATTTCTTATTTCCTAGTAGCAACAACAATACTCAAAAGTTGTCCCTACAACTTTAAGTTCCAAATTCTCCCCATCCCTCCCTCCTCACCCATTCCCTTTGGGAAGGCAGGCAATTCAATACAGGCCATATCTGTGTAGTTTTCAAATGACTTCAATAACAGTCATGTTGTGTAAGACTAACTGTATTTCCCTCCATCCTATTCTGCCCCCCATTGTTTCTATTCTGTCTTTTGAGCCTATCCCTCCCCAAGAGTGTTGACCTCAAATTGCTCTCTTCTTCCATTGCCCTCCCTTCCATCATGCCTCCCTCCCTGCTGATCTCCTTCTTCCCCATTTTTCTGTACTGTGAGATAGGTTTTCATACCAAAATGAGTGTGTATTTTACTCCTTCCTTTAGTCGAATGTGATGAGGGTAAACTTCATGTTTATTTCTCAGCTCTCCTCTTTTACCCTCCACTAAAAAGTTTCCTGCTTGCTTCTTGAATGAGATATAATTAACTCCATTCCATTTCACCCTCTCTCCTCCCACTACATTTCTCTCTCACCATTTACCTTAATTTCTTTTGAGATATGGTCCCATCCTGTTCAATTCACTCTGTGCTCTCTGTCTCTGTGTGTGCGTGCTTGTGTGTATGTGTGTGCGTGCACGTATGTACGTGTGTGTGTGTGTGTGTGTGTGTGTGTGTGTACGTCTGTGTGTGGTCCCACCAAGTACCCAGATACTGAAACGTTTTAAGGGTTACAAATATTGTCTCTCCATGTAGGAATGTAAACAGTTCACCTTTGGTAACTCCCTTATGACTTCCCTTTGCTGTTTACTTTTTCATGCTTCTTCTCATTCTTGTGTCTGAAAGTCAAATTTTCTTTTCAGCTCTGGTCTTTTCATCAAGAATGCTTGAAAGTCCTCTGATTCATTGAAAGACCATATTTTCCCCTGAAGTATTATACTCAGTTTTGCTGGGTAGGTGATTCTTGGTTTGAGTCCTAGTTCCTTTGACTTCTGGAATATCCTATTCCATGCTCTTTGATGCCTTAATTTAGAAGTTGCTAGATCTTGTGTTATCCTGATTATATTTCCACAATACCAGAATTGTTTCTTTCTAGCTGCTTGCAAGATATTCTCCTTGACCTGGGAGTTCTGGAATTTGGCCACAATGTTCCTAGGAGTTTCTCTTTTTCGATCTCTTTCAGGCAGTGATCTGTGGATTCCTTCAATGCTTATTTTGCCCTATGGTTCTAGAATCTCAGGGCAGTTTTCCTTGATAATATCATGAAAGATGATGTCTAGGGTCTTTTTTTGATCATGGCTTTCAGGTAGTCCCAGAGTTTTTAAATTGTCTCTCCTGGATCTCTTTTCCATGTCAGTTGTTTTTCCAATGAGATATTTCACATTCTCTTCCATTTTTTCTTTCTTTTGGTTTTGTTTTAAGATTTCTTGGTTTCTCAGAAAGTCATTAGACTCCATCTGCTCCATTCTAATTTTTAAAAAACTATTTTCTTCAGTGAGCTATTGAACTTCCTTTTCCATTTGGCTAATTTTGTTTTTGAAAGCATTCTTCTCCTCATTGGCTTTTTGAACCTCTTTTGCCAATTGAGTGAGCCTATTTTTTCAAGGTGTTATTTTCTTCAGTATTTTTTTGGGTCTCCTTTACCAAGGTATTGACCGATTTTTCATGCTTTTCTTGCATTTCTCTCATTTCTCTTCCCAGTTTTTCCTCCATCTGTCTAACTTGATTTTCAAAATCCTTTTTGAGCTCTTCCTTGGCCTGAGTCCATTGGACATCCACCTCACATGTCTGGGATAGAGAGGCCACAACCTCCACATCTTTCTCTGATGGCAAGCATTGTACTTCCTCATCAGAAATGAAAGGAGGAAGGAACATCTCTTCCCCAATAAAGTTGCTCTCTATGGTCTTATTTTGCTTCCTTTTTCTGGGCATTTACCCAGCCAGTTACTTGACTTCTGAGATTCCTCTCCACCCCTGCCTATATCTGCCCAGCTAGTGCTTGGGGTCTGAGATTCAAATGCTGATTCCCAGCTTCAGGGCTTTCAGTGGCGAGCACAGCTGCTATTCAATGTGAGCTTAAGTTCTGATGCTGGGGTTGGGGCAGGGCCATCTTCCTGGCTCAACTCCCTCAGGGGATTGATGTAGAGACCTTCAGTAATGGAGCTCCTGTCTGCTTGGAGAGTCACGGCCACCGCTGCCTCTGCCACTCCCTCTGCTGCTGCCTCCCAAGGGGGCCTGAGTCACAGAGACACCCCACTCCCCTCTTGGCCAACCCAGGCATCTCTCTCACCGACCTGGAGCACCTGTGGGTGGAGAGACCTTCCCGGCAGCCGGAGATTCCGTCCCTGAAGCCTGCTCGGATCTACTCCTCTGGGGCCGTGGCCAGGGCAGCAGAGGGGTGGGCTCCACTTTCCGGGGCACGACTGACCCTGGGGACAGCTCTCCAAGGCTCTCTGGAATGGAAATCTCTTCCACTGTGTTTCTGTGCACCTTGTAGTGATCCAGAATTTGTGGGAAGTTCTTCTTACAGGAAATTTATGGGCTGTGGATTCGGAGCTAGCATACATGAGTCTTTCTATTCTGCCATCTTGGCTCCTCCCCCATCTGTTTGTATTTTCTCTGAAGTTCAGGGTGCTAACTTTTTGCCCTGAACTAAGTAAATGATATATGTACTTGATTAAATTAGATTATTGACCCCTCAAAAGTTGGTTTCCTTTAAGAAAAGAAGATCTAAGAACCTGTACAACAGGCCTTTCTGTGTATTCTGGGGTTGTTAGTGTTACAATCATAGGAACAATCAACAGTTTCATTAACAAGAATGACAACAATGAGGCAACGTATCAAAATTTATGGGATACAGTCAAAGCAGTATTTAGGGAAAAATTTATTTCTCTAAATTTTTATATCAGCAAAAGAGAAAAAGGAAGAAATCAATGAATTGGGAATACAACTAAAACAAACTAGAAAAAATTGAAAATGTTCAATTGAGCACTAAATAGCAAATCCTGAAAATCAAAGATGTGATTAATAAGACTGAAAAAAAAAATGAGCTCATCGATAAATCAAGAAGCTGGATTTATGAAAAAAATAACATAGATAAGTCATTGGTTTTAAAAAAAGAAAACTAAATTACAAGTATCAAAAATGAAAAATGTGAAATCACCATGAATGAAGTAGAAATTAAAGCATTCTTTATGAAATATTTTACCCAATTTTATGCCAATAAATCTGACAATTTATGAAAATAAAAATTACCCAGATTAGCAGATCAGGAAATAGAATGCCTAAATAATTCCATTTTAGGAAAAGGTTGAACAATAATAAAATCCCTAAGAAAAAATGTCCAGAATCTCATGGGTATATGACTGAATTCTGCCAAATATTTAAAGAAGAATTAATTCCAATGACATAAAAACTATTTGAAATAATAAGTAAAGAAGAAATCCTACCAAACTCCCTTTATGACACAAGCAAAATGCTGATATTCAAACAAGGAAGAGATAAAACAGAGAAAGAAAATTGTAGAATGGTTTCTTAATGAATGTCAATGAAAATGTTTTGAAGAAAATACTAGCAAGGTGATTATAGCAATATATCGCAAGAATTATACACTGTGACCAGGTTGGATTTACACCAGGAATGCAGGGTTGGTTCAATATTAGGAGAACTATCAATATATTTGACCATATCAATAAAAAACAAACAAATCATATCAATAGATACTGGAAAAGGTTTTGAGAAAATACAGTACTCATTCCTATTATAAACATTAGAGAACATGAAAATAAAGGGAACATTCCTTAAAGTGATAAGCAGTATCTATGTAAAACAATCTTCAAGCATTAGCTGTAATGTGGATAACATAGAAGCCTTCCCAAAAGATCAAGGGTAAATCAAAGATGCCCATCATCACCACTATTATTCAATATAGTACTAGAAATGTTTGTTACATCAATAAGAAAAAGAAATGGAAGTATTAGAATGGACCATGAGGAATCAAAACTATGACTCTTTCCAGAAGATATGACGGTATAATTAGAGCAACCTAGAAAATGAACTAAAAAAACTTGAAATAATTAACAACTTTAACAATGTTGCAGGATATAAGATAAATCTACATAAATCATCAACTTTTTTTACATGACCAGCAAAATGCATCTGTAAAACATAGAGAAAATCCATTTAAAATAACCGTAAACAATGTGAAATATTTGGGAGACTACCTGTGAAGACAAATCCAGGAACAATATGAACACAGTTACAAAACACTTTTCACACAAATAAAGTCAAATCTAAATAATTGGACAAATATCAGTTGATGATAGGTAGGCCAACCCTGTATAATAAAAACAACAACTCTGCTTAAATTAATCATCAAATTATCAAAAAAATTATTTGATGGAGCTAGAAAAAATAACAACAAAATCATCTAGAAGAACAGAAGGTCAAGAATATCAAGGGAATTAATGAATAAAAAAATGTAAAGGAAGGTAGTCTAGTAATACCAGATCTCAAACTATATTACAAAGCAGTAATCACAAAACTATCTGGTACTGGCTAAGACATACAGTAATGGATGAAGGAAATAGACTAGGTACACAAGATCCAGGAACCTTAGTTACGTAGTGTTTGATAAACCCAAAGACCCCAGCTTTTGGGATAAGAACTCCCTATTTGACAAAAACTTCTGGGAATCCTGGAAAACAGTAAGACACAAAACTAAGTATAGACGAACATCTTACACTGTGTATCAAGATAAAGTCAAAATGAGTGCATGATGTAGACATAAAAGATGACATGATAAGCAAATTAGAAGGGCAAGGAATAGTCTACCTGTCAGATCTGTTGGTAAGGGAAGACTTCATGATCAAGCAAGAGATACAGAGCATTATAAAATGTAAAATAGATAATTTTGATTATATTAAGTTAAAAAGCTCTTCTACAAACAAAACAAGATTAGAAGGAAAACAGAAAACTTGCAGACAATCTTTATAACAATATTTCTGATAAAGTCTTCATTTCTCAAGTATATAATTTATTCAAATGTATAAGAATATAGGCCACTCCCCAATTGATAAATGGCCAAAAGATATAAAGAGGCAATTTTCAGATGAAGAGATCAAAATTATCTATAGGCATATGAAAAAGTGCTCTAAATCACTTTTGATTATTGAAATGCAAGAAAAACAACTATAAGGTACACTTCAAACCAAACAGATTGGCTAAGATGACAAAAAAAGAAAAATGACAAATGTTGGAGAGGATGTGGGAAAATTGGGACACTAATGCACTGTTGGTAGAGTTGTGAACTGATCCAACCATTCTGGAAAGCAATTTGGTACTATACCCAAAGGGCAATCAAACTGACTTTACTCTTTGATCTAGCAATGCCACTACTAGGCATATATACATACATACATATATATGTGCATACGTGTAATATACATATCCATCCATATGTGTATGTATGTGAATGTGTATGTGTGTATACATATAAGTGTGTGTATATACATGTGTAGGTATATGTATGTGTGGTGGTAAAATATTGGAAATTGAGGGGATGCCCATCAATTAGGGATTGGGTGAACAAACTATGGTATGGTATATGAACGCAGCAGAATACAATTGTGCAGTTAGAAATGATGAATAGGCAGATTTCAGGAAAAGCTGGGAAGACTTGTTAAAAACTGATGCAAAGCAAAATGAATAGAACCATGGAACCATGGAAACATTGTACACAGCATCAGCAACATTGTTTGATGCCTGACTATAAATGACTCAGCTCTTCTCAGCAACATGATCTAAGACAAGTACAAAGGATTTGAAAAGGAAAGTGCCCTTCACAACTAGATAAGGAACTGATAGATTGACTACAGATCAATGCATATTTTTCACTTATTTTATTTGAATGTTTTTTTTTCCCTTTTGATCTGCTCCTTCTTCCATAATTGTGACTAATATGGAAATGTGTTTAATATGTTAGCACATATATAACCTATATCATATTGCCTCCCTCTTTGGAATAAGGAAGAGGAGGAAGGGAAAAAAATTTGGAACTCAAAATCTTATAAAAAAAAGAATGTAGGAGATAGAGCCAAGATAGTGGAGTAAGAGCACCTACTCACTCAAGCTCTTAAACAAACTCCTTCAGATACCTCTAAAAAGAGAATCTGACCAAATTTTGGAGGTGCAGAATCTAATAGGAGACAGACTGTGACAGATTCACAGATCAGTACATACTAGAAGGTAGACGGGAAGGATCTGTTCTGTGGGAGGGTGAAGAGCCCACAGCATCCACGGCTTGGCCAAGCAGGAAAACCATGGGGTGACCTGAGGCATAAGCAGCATGGCAGAAAGGTGGAGTGGCAGCCTAGGGTGAGAGAACAGCAGAACCCAATGAGTGACAGTTGTTGAGCCCCAGGTATCAGCCACAGCTATTCCTGAGACTATCAGCCCACAGGTTAAATACCTGTAAGCCACCTACTTGAACTTTCAGGAGCCAAAATGGTGGAGTGATTGGTAAATGCTCTCTCCCCCTCCCCTTGTTGACATTGAAAGAACCATAAAATATTTCCTCAGAAAAATCCTAGATCAGTGGGATCAGTACAAGGGGGCAAATAGTCTTGTAGCACCGGAAGCTAGGAATATTCCTCTTACTGTGGTGAAAGCTCCACCTCAGCAAACAAATGAAGAGGAGATTCAGAGCCTGTGGTGGGTGGAGCCTTGCACTAGGACCCAGGTGTGACTCAGTACTCATGCGGAAAAAGGAAGGCACCCAGGATCACCAAGTGCTGAGCATGCATTTGGTCCAGCTCAGCTGAGGAGATCTCTGTAACCAGACCACTCCTCCTCCACGCTTAAGAAGCTAGCCTCAGGACTAATCTGAGGAAACACAAAAGAGAAAGAAAAAAAGACACCTGCTCTTTGCTTTTTTCACAAGTCAGCTCAAGACCATTTTCTCCAGCTTCTAGCTGAAAGAACCAGAGGCCACAATACACAAAGTGTCATTATCATGAGTAAGAAGAAGCAAAGCAAGAATGAAAAGACCATAAAATCTTTCTATGGGGACCAGGACCAAAGCACAAATACCAAAGAGGTCAGTATTGAGACTGTACTCCCATTTGAAACTTCAGAAGGGACTATTAACTGCTCACATGCACAAAGAGCTCTCCTGGAACAACTGAAGGAGGGAATAGAAGAGAAACTGGCCAATGACTTTAAAAGTATGAAAAAAAACCTATGAAGAGAATAGCTCTTTAAAAAGGAAAATTGAACAAATGGAAAAGGAAGTACAAAAACTAACTGGAGAAAATAATTTCTTAGAAGAAATAATTAGACAGATGGAAAAGGAGATGCAAAAGTTAACTGAAGAAAGCAATTTGATCAAAATTAGAATTGGACAAATAGAAACTAATGACTCTATAAGACATCAAGAAGCAGTCAAACAGAATCTAAAGAATGAGAAGATAGAAGAAAATGTAAAATATCTACTTGGAAAAACAACTCATCTGGAAAATAGATCCAGGAGAGAAAATTTAAGAATTATTGGCCTACCAGAAAGCCACAGTGAAGAAAAGAATCTGGACAATATCTTCAAAGAAATCATCAAGGAAAACTACCCAGAAGTCCTAGATCCAGAGGGCAAAATAGTCAATGAAAGAATCCACCATTCACCTCTCAAAAGGGATCACAAACAAAAAACACCAAGAAATATTATTCCCAAATTCCAGAACTATCAAGTTTTCTCAGCAGTACATGGCATATATAAAAAATTTGACCAAGTTCTAGGGCATAAAAACCTCACAATCCAGTGCAGAAATGCAGAGATAATCAATGCATCCTTTTCAGATCATAATGCAATAAAAATTATATGTAATAAAAGGTCATTGAAAGATAAACCAAAAATTAATTGAAAACTAAATAATCTAATCCTAAGAAGGAGTGGGTTAAACAACAAATCATAGGAACAATCAACAACTTCATTCAAGAGAATGACAATAATGAGAGAATCTACAAAATCTTATGGGGTCCTGCAAAAGCAGTTCTTAGGGGAAGTTTTACATCTTTGAATGCCTACATGAATAAAATAGAGAAAAAGGAGATCAATGACTTGGGCATGCAGCTGAAAAAGCTAGAAAAATAACTAATTAAAAATCCCCAAGTAAATACTGAATTAGAAACACAGAAAATCAAAGAAGAGATTAATAAAATTGAAATTAAGAAAACTATTAAACTAATAAATAAAACGAATAGTTGGTTTTATTAAAAAACTAACAAAATTGATAAACATTTGGTCAATGTGTTTTTTAAAAAAATGAAGAAAACCAAATTACAATATTAAAAATTAAAAGGGTGAACTCACCTCCAATGACGAGGAAATTAAAACAATATTTAGAAATTACTTTGCCCAACTTTATACCCATAAAGTTGACAGTCTAAATGAAATGGATGTGTATTTAAAAAAAGAATATAAACTGCCCAGATTAACAGAAGATGAAGTTGAAAATCTAAACAACCCGAGCGCAGAAAAAGAAATTGAATAAGCCATCAATGAACTCCATAGGAAAAAATCTTCAGGGTTGGATGGATTTAAAAGTGAATTCTATCAAACATTTAAAGAACAGTTAATTCCAGCAATATATATATTTATGTACATATGTATGTATATATAATATATATATATATATATGTATGTATGTGTGTGTGTGTAATTGGGAAAGAAGGAGCCCTCCCAAATTATTTTTATGATACAAATATGGTTTTGATACTTAAACCAAGAAGAGACAAAACAGAGAAAGAAAATTATAGAGCAATTTCTCTAATGAATATCGATGCAAAAATTTTAAACACGATTTTAGCACAAAGAATAGAGCAGGTTTTCTTGTGAATAATACATTATGATTAGGTAGGATTCATACTAGGAACACAGGGCTGATTCAATGCTAGGAAAACTATTAGGAATTTTAATCAAAAACAAGAATGAGAATTTTACATTTTCTTCTATCTTCTCATTCTTTATCATTTAACAGAAAACTCATGATTATGTCAATAGATGCAGAGAAAGCTTTTGACAAAATGCAACACCCATTCCTATTAAAAACACTGGAAAGCACAGGAATAAAGGGAGTTTTGCATGAAATAATAATCAGTATCTACCTAAAACCTTCATCAAGCATTATAAGCAATGAAGATAAGCTAGATACATTTCCAGTAAGATCAAGGGTGAAACAAATATGTACATTATCACCACTATTACTCAATATGGTACTGGAAATGTTAGCTGTAGCAATTGAGAAGATAAAGAAATTGAAGGAATTAGAATAAGCAAAGGAGAAACTGTTATCACCCTTTGCAGATGATATGATGATATGCTTCAAGAATTCCAGAGGTTCAAGCAAAAAAACTACTTGAAGTAATAAACAACTTTAGCAAAGTTGCAGGTTACAAAATAAACCTGCACAAATCTTCTATATTTCTATATATTAGTAACAAAGTCCAACAGCAAGAGAGAGAGAGAGAATTTCCATTTACAGCTAGGGTAGACACTATAAAATATCTGGGAGTTTACTTGCCAAAACAAACCCAGCGACTATATGGACATAATTAAAAGACATTTTTCACACAAATAAAGTAAGACCTAAGTAAGTAAAAAACATCAGTTGCTCATGGGTAGGCCAAGACTATAAAATAAAAATCACAATTCTACCTAAATTAATTTACTTATAAAGTGCCATACTAGCCAAACTATCAAATAATTATTTTCCAGAGCTTGAAAAAATAACATCAAAATTCATCTGGAAGACCAAAAAGTCCAGAATATCAAAGGAACTAATGAAAAGAAATGCTAGGGAAGGTGGCCTAGCACCACCAGATCTTAAATTCTATTATAAAGCAGCAGTTATCAAAACCACTTGGTATTGGCTAAAAAACAGAAGGGTAGAGAAATGGAATATACTAGTCACAGTAGGCAATAAATATAGCAATTTACTCTTTGATAAACCCAAGGAACCTAGCTTTTGGAATAATAACTCACTGTTCAACAAAAATTGCTGGGAAAAGTGGATAACACTGTGTTAGAAACTAGACGTAGACCAATGCCTTACATCTTACACAAGAATAAACTTCAAATGGGTACATAATCTAGGTATAAAGATTGACACTATGGACAAATTGGTGGAGCAAGGAATAGTGCATTTACCAGATTTATGGAGAAGGGAAGAATTTTTGACTAAAGAAGAGATAGAAACATTATGAAGTGAAAGACGAATAATTTTGATTACATTAAACTGAAAAGTTTTTGCACAACCAAACTCAATGCAACAAAGACTTGGAGGGATGGAGAAAACTGAGAAAGAATTTTTGTAACTAATGTCTGTGACAAAAGCCTCATTTCTAAATTATATAGAAAACTGAGTCAAATTTACAAGAATACAAGTCATTGCCCAAATGATAAATGGTGAAAGGACATGAGCAGGAAGTTTTCAGGGGAAGAAATTAAAGATATATATAGTCATATGAAAAAATGCTCTAAATCCCTATTGATTAGAGAAATGCAAACCAAAACAACCCTGAGGTATCACATCACACCTATCAGATTGGCTAACATGACAGAACAGGAAGATGATAAATGTTGGAGAGGATGTGGGAGAGTTGGAACACTAATTCATTGTTGGTAGGGCTGTGAGCTGATTCAACCATTCTGGAGAGCAATTTGGAATTGTGCCCAAAGGGCTAAAAAAAAAATACGTATAATACCCTTTGACCCAGCAATATCGCTTCTAGGACTGTATCCTCAAGAGATCTTAAAAATGAGAAAGTGTCCCACATGTACTAAAATATTTATAGCAGCACTCTTTGTGGTGGCCAAAAACTGGAAATCATGGGGATTCCCATCATTTGGGGAATGGCTGAATAAATTATGGTATATGAATGCAATGGAATACTATTGCGCTATAAAAAATGAACAGGAAGACTTCAGAGAGGCCGGAAAAGACATATGATCTGATGCTGAGCAAAAGGAGCAGAACCAGGAGAACCTCATACACAACAATGACCACAGTATGCAAGAGTTTTCTCTGGTAGACTTGAAACTTCATTGCAATGCAAGGACTTAAAAAAATCCCCAATGGTCATTTAAGGCAAAATGTCTTCCACATCCAGAGAAAGAACTATGGAATCCAATCGCAGATTGTAGCAGATCATTTTCTTTTGTATTATGTTTTGGTTTGTTACATGATTTCTCCGATTCATTTTAATTCTTCTACGCAGCATGACTATAGTGAAAATGTATTTAATAGGAGTGTATGTAGAACCCATATAAAATTGTATGCAGTCTTGGGGAGGGAGGAGAATGTAGTCTTGGGGAGTAGGGAAAAGAAAAGAAAAGAAAAAAATCTAAGTTATATGGTAGTGATTGTAGAATACTGAAAATAAATGTAATTAATAAAAAAAAATTAATAAAAAAAGAATAATAAATATTAATAAAAAATAGAATAATATTATATATTATTATATATAATATATATTTAATTTAATATATATTTTAATTATAATATAATTATATTATATTGCATATAATTGCAATATTGCAATAAAATGCAAATATTGCAATAAAATGCAAAAATAATATAATTAATTTAAAATATATATTATATATATAATAATAAATATTAATAAAAAAAGAATAATAAATATTAATAAAAAAAAGAAAAATAAAAAAAATAAATAATAAAAAAAGAAAAGAAAAGAAAAAAATCTAAGTTATATGGTAGTGATTGTAGAATACTGAAAATAAATGTAATTAATAAAAAAATAATTAATAAATAAAAAAATAAAAAAATAAAACAAGTAATAATTGTCTTGGTACATAATTGAAAAAAATACTATTTTTAAAAAATAAAATAATTTAATAAATTGAATATAAAGGGTGAAAGAAAGTTTGGAAGTGAGGATGACATCTAGATTGAGAGCCTGGATGAACAAAGTGGGGTTGTGCTCTCCACAGCATTAGGGAAAATTGTAAAAGGGAAAAGATATTTCAGTAAAAGGCAATTTAGTTTTAGACATGTGCATATCTGCAGGTTATCTAGTTTGAGATGTCAAATATGTAACTAAAGGTATGAGACTAGAGTTCAACAAAGTGAATGAGACTACATAAGTAGATTTGAAATTCTTGAGCATAGAAATGATAATTGAATTCATAGGAGCTAATGAGTAACTAATATAGTTACTATATTAGTATAGTATAATATAGTACTAATATAGTATTACTCTATTAGTAAAATAAACTAATATAGATGGAAAGAAAAAAAAGATCCAAGACACAACCCTGGTGGACACTCACCATTAGCAGGCATAACCTGGGTGAAAATCCAGTAAAGGACACTGAGAGGGAATGATTAGATAGGTAAGAGAACCAAGACAGAGTATAATAATGGAAATCTAGACAAAAGAGATTATCAAGAAGCGGTTGATTTGTGTTAAAAATTTCAGAGAGGTCACAGAAAGACAAAGATTGAAAAAAAGGTCATTTGATTTGGACAATTAAAAGATCATTGGTAACTTTGGAGAGAGCAATTTTCCATAAATGATGAAGCCTGAAGTCAGATTTTAGAAAGTCAGGAAGAAAGTGTGAGAAGCACTGGTTGCAGACGACTTTGTCAATGAGCTAGTGACAAGAGAGAGGAAAGATGTATGATATTAGATATTGGAGATAGATTATTCAAGTTAAGGCTTTTTGAGAATGGGGGGAAATGGATATATTTATAGGCAGGAGGAAAGAAGTTACTACACCAAAAATTGAAGACAAGTGAAAAATTAATGGAATAGGGTCACATGGTATATCAGTAGGCACCCCAAAATACACGAGGAGGGGCTTGCTATCACAGGTTCTTAAATCCGCATGTATAACAGGAAAGGCAACTTTTGAGGGGTCAAAAATCATTTTAATCAAGCATATATATTATTCACTTAGTTCAGAGGCCCTGAACTTCAGAGAAAATGTAGAAAAATCAAGTCAACAGACAGAGCTTCCAAACTGTCTGACATAAGCAATACATATATCATAAATCAACAGACAGGTGCAACTTCTGACCACAGTTACCAGAGAGGGAAACACCACCTTCTTCCAAAAACTAAGCCCCAAAGTAAAACCACACTTCAGAGTCTTTATACACTTTTTAGAGTCAGAGGGCATCACAACCCTTTAGAACCAGTGCCTCATTAACAAAAGGTGTAGGCCTTTCTACAAATCTTCCCAGTCCCATTAAGAGGCAAAATTATATTAACCATAAACAAAAAAGAAAAAAGAATTATCAATACACATGGGCAAGAGAAGGACCTCCTCTTCATGCAAGATGGGGTAAAGGAAAAGAAAGTAGAAGACACCTTGGAGATATGAGATGAGAAGAAAGAGAAAAGAGGGAGATTTTGGCAAAAAGCCTTAATATTTTCCGAGAAACATGAAGCAAAATTCTTAGATATGGTCATTTTTTTAAAGTGCTAGAAACAAATTACTATCAAGCAGGATCCTCAAAATAGCAACTGTTGGAATCATACTATCAGAAAAAGCAAAAACAAATATTCAAAATATTTGAAAAAGGACAAATGAGGAAATCAACTTACACCAATAAGAACCAGAGACAACAAAACAATACCAATACCAAGCCCTTTTATTCTAAATGCCCCAATATCCAAATTCCTAACGAAAATAAAAGAATTGAACCATAATAGAACAAGAAGACATAAAGATCTCAATGTCCCTCTTTTACTTTGGGATGTCAAAAGAAAAAGAAGAGAATTAAACAAATTGCTAGAGAAATGAGGACAAATTGCTTGGGGCTTCCTCTAAAGGAAACTGCTAAAGAAAATAATCTTTCTAAGTAGCAAATATAATTTTTGCAAAATAAAATAAACTATGTGCTAACAAATGTTTTCTTTAATTTTAGATACATTTTTTTCAATTTTGAATTCCCAATTCTTTACCTTTCTAGAGTCCATCTCCCAGTCATTGAAAAGGCAAGCAATGTGATATCCATTATACATGTGAAATCATTTAAAAAATATTTCCATATCAGCTGTGTTGAAAAATAAAGTGAAAAAAATTATGCTTTTATCTTCATTCAGCGCCTATCTCTTCTCTTTCTGGAGGTGGATAACACTTTTCATTTCGGGTCCTTTGGAATTATCATGGATAACTGTATTGATCAAAGTCTTTCACAGTTGATCAGTTACAAGGTTGCTATTGCTATTACAATGTTCTTCTGGTTCTGCTTATTTCCCTTTGCATCAGTTTCTGTAAGTCTACATAAGGAATTTTTTTTCCCCCGAAACTATCCTGCTCATCAGTAAGTACACAGAAAGGCCCATATAAGAAGTATCAGAAAAGTGAAAATGACAATATTTCACAACTGATTGGTATGCGTGAGGGAAAGTTGAAGACAATATTAACATTTTAAACCTGGATAATTGCAAGGATGGTAAAGCCCACAATAATAGGGAAGCTTAGAAGAGCGGTGGTTTCGGGATAAAAATATAATGAATTCTGTATTGTACATGCTGCCTTTGAGATGCCTATGGAATATATAGTTTGAAATGTCTAATAGGTAATTGCTAATGTGGTATTGGAAGGAAGTGGAGCACAAAGGAGAATCATTCAGTTAATAGGTGTCAGAAGCCAAATCTGAGCCAATGTCTTATTGATTCTAAGTTCAGCCTCCAAACCTTTATGCTATGATGATCTCTCTGTCTCTGTCTCTGTCTCTCTATCTATCTATCTATCTATCTATCTATCTATCTATCTCTGTCTCTTTCTCTCTCTCTCCCTCTCTTTCAGTCTCTCTTAAAAATGTTTACATAAACTTGTGAAATATTTACTAATACAATAGTTTTTAAAGTTTAAAATTAAAAAAATAAAAACAAGTTTTCAAATGTTCCACATCAAGAATTCCTCATATTGATAGATCTGACTCTGGTCTTGATTTTCTAAATAACAAGCACAATTTCTTGAAATTTTCATGCTTTACATACTTAAATATGGAAAAGCAATTTTTCCTGCTTAATTCACTGAGTGGTTGGGAGGATGGCTGTAGCAATGAATAATAAGACTTTGATAGAGTGTTTATGAACATGCGATCTTTATCATAGACTCAAACCTTACAAATGAGATCGTAGTAGAAAAAAACATATACACAGACACGACACATACACATGTATGTAAACATACATACATATTTTGCCAACATATCTTATTTCTTCCCATAACCTCACATTACTTCTACATTTAACCCTACTAAGCTCCTTTCAATAAGGTAAAGTACAATCTACATTTAATCAGGAAGGACCTGAGAAGGACCTTTTAACATTGAAAAGTGAAGTAACTTTTCTCAGGTCATATCATGAAAGAAGCAAAGTAGGGCATAAAAAGTCAGCTTTCCTTTCTCCAGTGCCAAGAACAGACAATGATTGACCTTCTACATTCAATCAACTACGAAACTCAAGGGACGGCTCTCTGCTGTTGAAGCTGCAGCAGTAGCAGCAGATCTTAAGTGATTCACAGAGGTCCATATGCATAGACACTATTACAATTGAATGAAATATGTGGCCCAGATAAAGAAGCTTATGCTAGCCATTTGCTTCAAGAGAAAAAGAAGGGGGGAAGAATCCTCCACAACACATAATGTCTCAGAAAAAAAAAATGAGAAAAAGTAATTAAAAGTTTCTTTATGGACTCATTGAATCATGACAAGTTTGCACCCAACTCACAAGGGAAAGAAACAGGAGATTTAATAGATCCAAGCTGTGCATAAACTGAAGAAGCAAATGGAGACAAGAATTAACTGAGAAAGTAGAACTTTTTAATACTGACTCAGATAAAGAACATAGAAATTGCCTTATGAATCAATTTAGAAAGCAGCACTAATGAAGAAATGGAAAATAATAATTTAGCTGTTTTTATAACTTGGCTTTCAAGGAGATTTGGAAGAGGGCAGCTGAATGTTTTCAAGTCAATGGGATCAATTCCCCTGACAAATTCCTCCCTGTCAGAGATCCAAGTATGGGAATGGAGATAAGCCCAATTTTATTAGTTCCTGCAGGTATGCCAGAAATAATTATTTGAATAGTAAGAATGCTTTTCTTGAAAGAACCTCTGAGCATTTCAGAGCACAGAATTGGCTCTTCCCAAGTTCTGAAGGATGTCTGAATGTAACAGGATAGAATTTTGCCAGGCAATCATGTTGCAAAGGAGCATCAATAACTACAAGAATGTTATCTAGTGTGTGATTTCTCTGCCCCACCAGCCACCTTTACCTGAAATGACCTCTCCCTTTTGTGAACTCCCCCCAGCAATTACTGTTTTTCCAGTTTTTTGGACAATAAATTACATGCTATACTGGGACATCTCTTCAATTGCTTCCTTGTACTCTTATTCGTCTTTCATGTTACTGGATTCTTCATGTATTTGAATTGTCTTTCCAATTAGATTACAAGCTTGAAGGTAGGAAGCAAAAACAACACTTCCCTGTATTTCCCACAGTGATTCAGAATCATAGATGTAGTGGGGAGGGAACTTAGAAGACAGTGAGTACAAACCTATCAAGTGAGGCACAGATTAATTGACTTTTTCAATTACACACAGCTAGTGTCTGCCTGTGGCAAGATCTGAACCCAGGGCTTCTTGTCTCCAGGTTCTGTACCCTGTCTACTCTGTCATGCTGCTTTTAGAAATAGTAGTGCTTAATAAATATTTGCTAATTGATTCTCTGATTGTTGTACCTTAAATTTCAATTTCAAAGGATGAAAGGAAAAAACCAAGCTCACAATATCCTTTTTCTTCCTAATAGCCTCATAAAATGACTAAATGGCAAGTATTTCAATATACTTGAATACAATGAAACTGCTGTGGGTTTCTCAATATGGTCCCTCTCTTTACTGACACAAATAACATCCTTTTCATATCTATATAAAAGGTCATTTTGAATTATAAGAAAAAAGCTCATCACCTGCTGAGCAATGTGAACTCATTTAGACGGGTCTTCAGATAACAAATGGAGAATTTATTGCTGAGACATTACCTAAGACTTTTCAATTCTGGGTACCTTTCCATTCCACTCTCTTAGACTTTGGGATATCAGGGTCACTTCCACATTACAATGCAAAAGGATGATGTGTGAGTGCACATTCCCCTTTATCTACAGATGTTAAAACAATTTAAAAAAAGAAAGATAAGAATTTCCATCAAGGTCAAACAGCAAATTAATTATAACATTATTAAAAATTAAATCTGATTTCACATCTTCTCACATTGCCCCTGAAGGGTTGCTGAACTCATTATTTGTTTCAAATACTCTGTTTTCTTAGTACTATATGCATAAGAGAAATCTGTACTCATTGTTTCAAAGTAGTTTTTATCTAAGAAGTGATGAAAAACTTACAAAACCAAATTAAAGTAATGCAAATATAAGTGTAGCAAGGAAAGGCTAAGAATTAATTATATGCTGAAGAAATGCTTTGTTTGTGATTGAGAATTTCACCCAGGAAAGGCATATATTTTGGGGAGCCCTCATGACTCAGAGTAAATGTAAATAGTCACTGTTTCTCTCTTGGCCAGCAACCCTGAGGGTCTTCCCCTCCCAGTTTAATGTTTTGTTTTGTTTTATATTAAAGGAGTCATCCCTTGATTTACTTTTTAAAGTGGTCTATTTACTGAATGGGTTTTGCCTAACTTAAAGTGAGAACTTGAAAAGACCTTATCTTAAAAGGTTCAAGGTGTCCCATGGCAGCTTGCACCACCTCCAGTTGTCCTGATCAATATCGGGCCACTAAACCCAGATGGCTCTGGAGGAGAAAGTGAGGCTGGTGACTTTTCACAGTGTTCCTTCATACAAATCAAAGTTAATTGCAAGTCTTTTCATCTCTCTGATGTCATGATCCTCTTCAAGAAAAAAGGACAAACCATAACAGCCTATCCATGAAATCATATACTGTGGACATTTTGATTATTTCAAATATAGATGAAAGGGCAAGAAGAAAGTAGGAGAAAATAAGGCCAATGATCTTGCACAGCTTTCCTCCCTCAAAACAAAGTCAAGTGCAAATCATGTCATCATTTCTCTGATGTCATGGTCTTCTTCAAGAATGAAGGATGAACATAACAAGAAGATGTAAGGGCTGTCAGATAATAAATCAAATAGAGTGCAATTCTAGGAATGGAAAAATCATCAGTAGCTTTTACAGAAGTCGATGGGAATTTGGGGGATGTGGCATAAACCAGTCTTTCAATTTTCTTTGCTTCTTAGCCCTAGAATTGCTTAAAGCATGAGACTGTTTTGAGGCCCATATGACTACTGTAGACAGACATGGTCCAGAGGGACATAATAAAGAGCCACACAGCCTGTAGAGCAGATATTTTGCTTGAAATAAGGTTGTAAGGAACTAGAAACAAACTGACCTGCCATCACTTTGTAAACTGTTTGAACAAACCATGGCGGTAGAATACTAACATCTCTAACACAGCAAGTGAAATGAATGCTAGTTGTTCATAATCTGTCTTGGTTCCAGAGTTGGACCACTAATTCCCTACTTTCAACAGATATATAATAGGGAGGAGGAGGGAAGGAAGTGAGATATAAAGGGGAAGGGGGGGAATGTTGCTTTTACTGTAAGATGCAGTAATTCTGAAGCTTTGTTCTATTTGTTTAGCTGCTTTACAAGCTAATATTGGGGCTTCCGGGTTATACTTGGAAATGACTCTTATAGAAAAGAATGAGCTTCAGTTAAAGGTGGAAACACTACACAAATACAAAAGTGTAATGCACACTCTCGACATTAGTGGAAAATAACAATAAAATTCATAAAAACAAAAGTAACAGCAATGTATTCCCTTAAAAACTCTCTAAAAATCTAGGAAGGTGCTAAAATTTATATAGCTGATCATCTATATAAATAAAATCTTATTACAAATGTAATTACTATTCTCATCTCTGTTATGTATTTATAATAATTTTCTTAGCAAAATGTATATTAGATGTTTAATGAATATTTTTAAAGAACATTATTTTTTTTGAATGCCTTAATATGCATTATCACCTTTGTTTACATAAAACAATACAAGGTCACTCAAAACTGCGGCAGGAGGATTCTAGATATATATTTGACCTTCCTTTCTAAGCAATTTTGGATTTATTTTTATATTTATCATACATACACTTATATATGTAGATTTGTTTTTCATTTTTAAGTTTCTCCACAGTGAAACTGTGAAAAAATGTGAAACTTTTTCAGTTTCTAAAACCTATATAAGACATATAAGGAAGTCATAGATCTACCTACAGGAAATCTCTTAAGAAGAGATTGGAGTATCACCAAACAAAAGTGATTGGTAGGAGAAAGGTGGGGAAGACGGGGAAATTCAAATTTAAACGTTTAGAAGGGGAGAGGAAGGGTATAAGCATTTATATAGTGACTACTATGTGACAGGTGCTGTGCTAAGTGCTTTTACAAATAGTATCTCATTTGAGCTGCACAAGAAACCTTTAAGGTAGGCACTTAAGAAGAATTTTTTCATAAGCTTAGAAAGGTGGACCATTAATCATCAGAAATGGTATCTGAGAGCAATATCCTCCCCTACTATTTTTCTTCAAATATTCTACAGATAGACTTCCTCAGGGAAGAACAATCTAGGATCCCAAGGCCATAATGTAACTCTAGACAGGTCTCCTAAATACCTACTAAAGTATGTGAAGGTGTGGAGGGGGAGGGTGGAAGGAGAATATTTTTCATTTTATTATTAATATCTTGATTAAAAGTAACATTAATATTTTGCTTCTTGTCAATCTGTCTCCTTTTTTAAAATATCATTAATGTTCTACCCCTAATAACTCTATATTTCTCCCATATATCTCCTTCATTCTAACCAGCCAACACCCTGGGTCAAACCCTCATTGTCTTTTGCCTGAACTATTGAAATATCCTTTCACAAGGTTTCTGAAGTGATTTCCCCAATTGGCAGGTCTGACCTTGTCATTCCCCTGTTAAGGAAGATCCAAGGATTCTCTAGTACTTCTGGGATTAAGTATAAACTATTCTGATTGTCATTTTTAAGGCCTTTACTATATGACTCCAACTTTACTTTACTGATTTATCACATACATTATGGCTGACCAAATTAATGGACTTGGCTTCCACTCCATTTTTATCTCCATATCGCCTGCCCATACTTCTCCTCACCTCTGTCTCCTAAAATCTCAAGCCCTCAAAATTCAGCTCAAGGCTGACTTCACTCTGAGTCCCTCTCTGATCAACCTAGCCACTTTCCCTGCTTATTTTCTTTTAATTACTATGTATGTGTATGCATTCAAATATATAATACACACATGTACATATACATATATGTGTGCATATATATTTGTGTGCACATGCATGCATGTGCACACACATATCCATACACATGCATACATCTATACATGTGTGTATTTGAATGTGATATGTATGTATATGCATATATACCTAAGTATGCACATAGTTAATTTTGATAAAATTAAGCTCCTTAAAGGCAAGTATTGTTTCACTCTTTTTCTTTGGGACTTTGGCACACAACACAGTGCCTGCCATAGTGTAGGTATTATATTAAATATTCACTGATTGAAGTGTAGATTGGTAGATTTTTTTAAAACTAATTTAGACACACCTAATAATTTGCATGCTCTCTCTGCCATTAGAATGTGAGCTTTTTTTAAGCATATGACCTTTTTTTTTCATTCCTCTATCCCCAGTATTTAGCACAATATCTAGACACTGTAAAAATTTGAGAAATGCTTCTTGAATTACCTAAAATACATAAAATCTTGAGGTACATGATTATATACTAGCCAATAATTAACTCAGAAAATTCTTTAAGTTTTAGGTTATAAATTTTGAAATTATATATATATATATATATATATATATATACACACATATATATATATATATACATTCACACACAAACACATACATACACACATACAAACGCGTACAAACATAGACACTGTTTATTGGATAGTAACAGTACTGAATTATAGCTCTCACTGATGGCCTGGTTGGCTGCTCTTATCTTTGCTCATATCCTATGCTTTTTAGGACAGAAACAGATTTAAATATGATGTGATTTGGTCATATACATTTCTGTATTTGATTCCAGCTTACATGCAAAGGGAAAAAAACCAGTAGGAGTTTCAGTAAATCATTCAAAATTTGAGCCTAGTTTCATAACAAAGTCAAATATTAACCTGGCTCCAGAATTTTAGTGCAGCTTTCTAGACCATTCTAAAGTTATTTTCCTCCTTCTATTCATGTAAGGACATGGGTGGGTGGGGGGAGGATGAAAAAAGGAGAAGTACAGAAATCAAAATAATGGTAGAGAGTTAATTTTCTTTGACCTCAATTTGGATATTGGCACAAGGGAACTCTTTAATCAAATGCACCTCTCCCTAAGGGCAGTTTTCATTGCTTTTTGGCAAAACATTAACTATTTATTCCATACTGGCCTCCAGAAAGTTATTCTAATTCAGTGCACTTCAACAGAGTTTAAAATTATTTCTTGATTTTCTTGGTGATTATCTCCACATGATTCAACCACATTTGGTAAAGAGACGAAGGATGCATGATGTTGTCCCAGGACCAGATTACACAGTAAAACCAAGTTCAGGCCACTTTTCTAGGCCTGTTCAGCTTGTGGGCTAACCTGGTGCAAAGTCCACAATGGTCAGTACTTGGTTTTAGCTCTATTAGCATAGAGGTAGGGTAGCTGATTCTGATAGTTCCATTGCATTGTCCCCCAAATCAGCCTCCTTTTATTCTTTACAGTATCTGGCGGAAAATGCATTATGGATACAAAGAAAAATCACCAGCTCCAGTGAAGTGATTTTAGCCCTCAAACCAAAGTGCAGTTCTAAGAGGGAACCCAAAAGTTGGCATAGAGTGAATTTTCATCCCTCAATGTCAACAAAAGATTATTTATAAGTAGTTTCCTCTATTATTTTAGTATATATAAGTGAAAACTAATATATATCCACTTCCATTAAAATAATTTGTAGCTCATAGGCCAGGATAAGCATGGTTCACAAATCAAACAGTACTCAAATTGTCCCTCAACTTGAGATTTTCAATACAATTGTCAAGAGAGCTAGGCATGGAAACAATACCATCCCCATTTGGGAAAACTTTCTCTTCCAGCAAATAATGTCTCCCTACACTTAAAACCAACTGTCTCTTCGAACTAGCACTAAAACACTACAGATAGTCCCAAAGAATTCAAATAACTTCATGCACATTTATTCAAAGGAAAATGATTTAAAACTGGAAGGAGAGCTCATTATGTCCAGCCCTCTGCTATGGCAACAGGTGTAGAGAGATCAATGACTGGCCCAGGGTCACATAACTAGTTTCTGGGGCAAAATATCAATCCAGATATTCCTGACTCCAATTCCACTTGAGTATCCACAATGCCATATTATTTCTTAGTTTATTCTTAATATTTTGAGGTAATAATATCCCTCTTTTGTCACTAACATAACAAACATAGATAAGAGAAATAAAATGGCAAAGCAAAAGATACCTAAGATGCAGGAACCCTACCTTCAGACTCTTACCCACTAAAAATCTTCATGACTTTGGGTAACTTAATTAATCAATCCCTATTATATCTTTGCATTGTACATGAAAGTGAGGGTAACATTTCATAATATAAGGAGGCACATTTGAAGAAAAATTGCTCATGGCTCCCAAACTAAAAGTTTATTTTCAAGATAGTGACTTAACTATAACATCACTGAAAGCCTAACTTGTTGTCAGGGTTGAGAGAAGATGGATATTAGTTTTGGAAGCCCTATCACTGGAGCTCAGGCATCCTTATTCAAAGAATGTCACTTGTGTTTTCCTCAGATTAAGAGCTTTGTTTGCAACAAACCCACAGTGCTTCATGATGGACTTAAATTATATTAATTACTACATATTGTGGGGGGCACCTTGTCCACTGATGAGGGCACACCTCAATTTGGGAATTTCTGAATTCTTGACACTGCTGTGTCATAACCCAGGGGAAAAATAATTCTAAATCGTTAGGATCCCTTGTGTTATAAAAGTCCAGTTGATGGGACAAAGTATCTGTGGGGACATTGACTACTTCAATCACTCCACTCCTCTTCAGATGAAATGTGACAATTATCAATTAGTAAAAATAAATGAAAAGTGTGGCGGAAAGTAGGCATAAACCAACGCCTGACACCTACACAAGAATAAAGTCCAAATGGGTACATGATTTGGGTGTAAAGACTGATACTATGGACAAATTGGTGGACCAAGGAATAGTGTATTTACTAGAGAAGGGAAGAATTTTTGACTAAAGAAGAGATACAAAGAATTATGAAGATGAATAATTTTCATTACATTAAACCTAAAAGTTTTTGCATAACCAAACCCAATGCAACCAAGATTTGGAAGGATGCAGAAAAGTGGGAAAGATTTTTTGCAGCTAGTTTCTGTGATAAAGGCCTCATTTCTAAAATATATAGAGAAATGAATCAAATGTACAACAATGCAAGTCATCTCCCAATTGATAAATGGTGAAAGGATATGAACAGGCAGTTTTCAGGGGAAGAAATTAAAGATCTCTATAGTCATATGAAAAAATGCTCTAAATCCCTATTGATTAGAGAGATGCCAATCAAAACAACTCTGAGGTACATCACACCTATCAGATTGGCTAACATTACAGAATAGGAAGATGATAAATGTTGGAGAGGATGTGGGAGAGTTGGAACACTAATTCATTGTTGGTGGGGCTGTGAGCTAATGAGCCATTCTGGAGAGCAATTTGGAGCTATGCCCAAAGGGCTACAAAAATATGCACACCCTTTGACCCAGCAATATCACTTCTAGGACTGTATCCCCAAGAGATCATAAAAATAGGAAAGGGTCCCACACGTACAAAAATATTTATAGCAGCACTCTTTGTGGTGGCCAAACCTGGAAATCAAGGGGATACCCATCAACTGGGGAATGGCTGAATAAATTATGGTATATGAATGTAACAGAATACTATTACACTATAAGAAATGATGAACAAGAAGACTTCAGAGAGTCCTGGAAAGACATATATGATGCTGAGCAAAAGGAGAAAACCAGAGAACTTTGTACACAGTAACGACCACAGTGTGAGAGTTTTTCTCTGGTAGACTTGGAACTTCATTGCAATGCAAGGATTTAAAAAATTCCCATGGTCTTTTAAGGCAAAATGCCTTCCACATCCAGAGAAAGAACTCTGGAATTCAATCACAGAATGTAGCAGATCATTTTCTTTTGTATTATGTTTTGATTTGTTATATGATTTCACCCATTCATTTTAATTCTTCTACACAGCATGACTATAGTGAAAATGTATTTCATAGGAGTGTATGTGTAGAGCTTACACAAAATTGTATGCCATCTTGGGGAGAGAGGGCAGAGATAGGAAGGAGGGAGGGGGAAAAATCTAACTTATATGATAGTGATTGTAGAGCACTGAAAATAAATAAAATTAATAAAAATATAAAAAATAAAAATAAATGATTCCCAGATAATACTCAGTTCTTTTATATATGGACAAATTATTTGTGTCTGGAAGACTTATTGATGGATATTAAGCCCCTTCAAGGAAGTTCTCCCAGCATCATTAGTTCATGATTGGAATGGAAACAGTTGAAGTCCTCTGGAGTAAGATACCATGAATAGTAGGCTACTGATAGTAACAGAGACTTTGGTCTGTTGTTTCCCCACCAGATCTTCTTAAGGCTTAGTGGGAAAATGTTCCAGTATTCCCAGACAGGTATCCATCTATATATAAAGCAGTCAGTCAAAAAGCATTTATTAAGCTCCTACTGTTCATAAGGTACTATGGGATACAAAGAAAGGAAAAAGACCCTGCTCTCAAGAAGCTCATAGTTTAAGGGGGTAAGATAATATGCAAACAACCATGTGCAACAAGGTATATACAGGAAAAATTGAAGCTAAACAGTAGAGGTAAAGCACTAGCACTGAAGGAAATGAGGAAATTCTTCTTGTGGAAGGTAGGATTTATCTAGGACTTGAAAGAAGCCAAAGAAACCAGGAGGTACAGATGAGGAGGGACAGCATTTGAAGCGTGGAATGTAACCAATGAAAATGCCCAGAATTGGGAAATGAAACATTTTGTGTGAGTAACAAAATGAAGGCCGGTGTCCCCGGATCACTTGGTGACAGAAAATAAGCCCAAATCTAAATGTCCTTGGGGTATAAAGCACCACGAAGATTTTCTCCAGAGCTTAAAATGTCATGTTGTTGTGGGTTTTCGGAAGCACATGCCTCTCTTCTTCAGAAGAAGAATCAACAGCTCTGTTAATTATGGCTTAATAATAGTGGCCACAAATATCCCTTTGAAGGCTGAGAAACACATTTTCTCATTTAAGCTCCACAAAACTCTGCAGTGTACTGTAGGCATTATTATTGTCATTTTACCAAGAAAGAAACTGAGGCTCAAGGAAATTAATTTATACATCTGTTCCTAGGCACTTGAGTCTCTTTTGAAGCTACATGCATGTTGTTAATAGATGTAATAATACTGCCTTGATAAATATGAGCCTCTCTGTCTCCAACTTGCAAAAGTAAATTGCTTTTACTAAGTGATCCCTCTCATGCCATCCAGTCTTAAAATCCTCAGTTATTTTGCCTGTCTTCCAGAATTTAATAAAGTTTTACAGTCATGGAATTAGGAATTTGTACATCTATTAGAGACTTTCTATTACTGTTATTATCTTATCTATCATTACTGATTACAATTCTTCAAGAAATTCCTGATTGCTTTTAGAAATGAAAAACTCAGGAGTAGGTCATTTGAATATCTTGCCTATGGCTGCATTTCAAGAGGGTTCTCATACTAAGAGTACTACACAAGCGGTCAAGAGACCTGGATTAGAGTCCCAGGGCTCTCAGTGCTTACCACATGGTCTTATCATTTAACCTCTCTGATTTTAAGCTTATTCATCTGTAAAATTAAGGTACTGACCTAGATAATCACTAACATCTCTTCTAAGTTCTGCATTCTATAATTTTAAGTCAGAAGTTGGCACATACAGCTAGGTAGCACAGTGGAGAGAGCATCAGGCCCGTAGTCAAGAAGGCCTGAGTTCAAAACCAGTCTCAGACACTTACTAACCGTATGACCCTGGGCAAGTCATTTAACCTTGTTTGCCTCAGTTTCCTCACAGATAAAATGAGCTGGAGAAAGAAGTGGCAAACCACTCAACTATCTTTGCCAGAAAAACCCAAATGGGGTCACAAAGATTCAGGCAGAACTGAAAAAACTAAACAACAAAAGAGCTAGGAGAACAACTGAGAAATTGTATATCCAATCAGGCATTTTAGGCACATTTTCCCTATGACTCATAGGTAGCATGCAGGAATTACATATTTGTAAAACAGATGAAACTGGAAAGCATTTCACTGACATTATAAGGTACTCTTCCTACATTAATTTCCTGGTAATTTGAGCTTACCTATTTAAGCATCAAAACATAATATAAACTACTTTGAATGGAGATCTTCAAAACATATTTACATACAACCCTGCCCTCTTAAATGTAGTATATTGAATGCAGTTTAGCCTTTTCATAACTCAGGGTAATTATTAAAAACATTGTTGTACTTGCTTGAAACCTTTAGGTGCTATTGATGGAGGTGGGGGGAGCTATATGTTCTCATATAAACATCCCATATTTTGTGTTCCAAGTTCCTGTTTCTGTCTTTTATAGTCATTCTGCCTCTTGTTTCACAGTCAGGATAAATTTGTCATTTACTGTATCATTTTCCTTCCCTTTTACCCTTTGCCTATTCCAATACTGTGACTTTAAATTGATATGAACTAAAGAGCCAGATGATCAAGATTGGTTATAAAATGAGTAACATAAGGGTAAATCAGTTCTAAATGAGGTCTTGTAGGTCATTCAATGGATTACAGTGATTGAAAATGAACATAGCTATTTAAACTACTCAGAGACTTTTATTATTTTTTTCATTTCATTTTCCTGGGATAGGAATTATATTAGTGGTGCTTAAGGTATTTTGTGTTGCAGACCTTTTGGATTGTTTGGTGAGCATTATGGACCTCTTCAGAAAATAAAATTTTTATGTGAAAAGAACAAAATATATAGGATTATAGATGAAATCAATTATGTTAAAATTTATTAAAATATTTTAAAGACTGTTATTTACTCACAGTTAGTAATTCCTTTTCTATATCATTGACATTACTGGAGTCTAACAACTAGAAATGTGATGCTAATGATTTTACATATAGTAAGAATTCAGGATTTTCTGGTGACATGGCAAACATATTGATGACATGACAAATTCTTCTCTAATCCATATGACCACTCAGACATCTCCAAAAGAGCTATAATATGAAAAAGAAAAAACAATCTCAGCTATCTCTATGGTCTACAACATCAGGAACCCTAACAAGATAACAACCTGATGAGGTAAAAGCAAAAAGGTTATTTTTTCTTTTTTCGAATAATTATTGTTTAAATTTTTATCACATTTATTTTTTTCAATTATGTGTCAAAACACTTTTTAGAGTTCATTTTTACAAGATTTGGGGTTCCAAATTTTTCTCCCTTTCTCCCTCCACTCCATTCTTCTGATATAGGTTATACATGTGCTTTCATGTAAAACGTATTTCCATATTGGTCATAGTTGTAAAAGAAAAAAACAGATTAAAAGTAAAAATTTAAAAATAACAAGAAAAAATAAAATAAATGAGGAAAGTATGCTTTTGTCTGTATTTGGAGTCCATCAGTTTTTTATCTTGATGTGGATAGTGTTTCCCTTTATGAGTCTTTTGTACTTGTCTTAGACCATTATATGACTGAGAAGAGCTGAGTTCTTCAGCACTGATCATAACACAATGTTGCTGATCTTGGATACAATATTTTGCTAATCAGTTCATTTTACTTTGCATCACTTCATACAAGTCTTTCCAGGTTTTCCTGAAATCTGCCTGTTTATCATTTCTTATTGCAAAACATTGTCACATTACATTCACATACCACAGCTTATTTAGCCACTCCCCAATTCATGGCATCCCTTCAATTTCCAATATTAGCTTGTACTTTTGCAGTGGTAACTTTTTAAATAGAATTGAGAAATTCTAACTCAATTAGCTTGTGTACTTTCTTTTCCATTTGGCCAATTTTACTCTTTAAGGAAATGATTTCTTCAATAGATTTTTGTTTCTCCTTGTCCATTTTGGCAAATGTACATTTTAAGGAGTTGTTTTCTTTTTCCAAGCTGTTGATTCCTTTTTCATTGTTCTCTTGTGTCACTCTCATTTCTTTTCCCAGTTTTTCTTCCACCTCTTTTGTATTATTTTTAAGCTCCTTTTTGATCTCTTCCATGAGTTCTTTCTGAGTTTAAGACCTCTATCCATTTTTATTTGAGGTTTTGCTCAGAGGTGTTTTGACACTGTTATTCTCTTCTGAGTCATGTCTTAATCTTTCTTGTCATCATATTAACTTTCTATGGTCAGATGATTTTGTTGCTTTTATTTTTTCTTCATCTTTTTCTCTTTCCTTTCTTTGAAATTTGAGTTCTGCTCCTGTGGAGGACGGGGCATTGTCTCAGGCTTCTTGTGCCAAGGGTTGCAGGTGTTGACTGTTTACCTCATGCTGCACCGATGTTGCCCTGAGGCTTCTGGGACCCCTCACGTTTGGTGTTGTGCTAAGGGAGTAAAGTGATGGGTGGCTGGCACAACTGGAGGCCTTATGGGTCCAGTAGCTTACCTGTTGCTGAGCTAGATTCCTAGTGTTGGTGTTTGGCATGCGCTGAGACTTTGTAGGTACTTCTGCATTTCCCAAGGGATACATTGAAGCACTTGCAATCTGTCTGTTATGGGGCCACAATGAAGCATGTGACAGTTCTCAGACAAGGAGTCTGCCCTTTCCCTGTCTATGATAAGGTACATAGGAGGTCCTGGTATTGGCATTTGCCTGTTCCACCACATTGGAGCTCAGGATCTACCACTAGTTTGCTGAGGTGGACTTGCTGCTGGCTTGCTGGGATGCTCAAGGATTGTTTCATTCTTCTTTTTTACTGATTCTACTCTTCTAGGATTTGCTTGGGGGTACTACTTTATGATTGTTTGAATTTGTATGTGGGAGAGTTAGGCAATTACTGCTTACTCCACTGTCTTGGTTCCTGGAAGTCCAAAAGCAAGAAGGTTAATTCTTAACCCCTAGTTTGATCATCTATCACCTCATCTTTTACCAGTCATCATATTCTAGAAGGGCTGTCCAAGACCACCTACAAACATGCAATGTGCAACAGAATTCTGCTCTGTCTCTGTCTCTCTTTTTCTGTCTCATTCTATCTCCTGTCTCTCTCTCTCTCTCTCTCTCTCTCTCTCTCTCTCTCTCTCACACACACACACACACACACACACACATACACACACACACAGACACACACCCCAACACAATCACTGTAAGGATTCCAACATCAGAAGCCTATTTCTGCTGAGATTTGTGTGACAGCTCTCTGTACAATAGAATTCAGGCGGAGCATTATGGAACAGAGAGAGCAGGGGAAGGATTTTATCATATGTGGTACTCCATTTAGCCTAAGGGAAAGAGCTCAACATCAAGCTCAGGCTAGTTTTGTTTTCCTAGAAGTCACTTGAGACAAAGGCTAAGGTTGGTAAATGATGAATTACCCAATGTGAGAGGAAGCAAGATAGATTTGAGGTCTAGCTCCTAGGTGATGAACATCAAAGAGGAAAGAATGAGAATGTGACAACAGGAGGAAAATGGGGGGGGGGGAGACTGAAATTACCAAAAGTCTCAGGAGGAATAAAATGTATGAAAAGATCTTGAGAATAAGTGGATAAGCCAACAGGAAAGATAAAGAAAGTAGAAGAAAATAGAGCTTTTAAATCAGCTAAATAAGCTAAGTTAGTTCAAACTTCTAAGAATAAATATTACAAGAGAAAGAAAAAGAAATCAAAACCTGATGAGGTAAAAGAACCTGTGATTTCTCAAGAGAGCATGAAACCACAATAGGATGTACTAAACAGTTTAAAAGAGAAATGCGAATTTTCAAAACGGCATTTATGCCCCATAAAGCATAAAAAATTAATTGACAGAAAAAAAAGCTTGAGTGTATTAAGGAAAAACATATTAAAGAAACAAAAGAAAAAAAACATTGATTGGGAGTACAAATATACACAAAAGTGAACTCTGGGCAGTTAAATGATGCAGTGGATAGAGCGCCAGGTCTGGAGTTAGGAAACTCATCTTTCTGAATTCAAGTCTGGCCACAGATACTAGCTCAGTCACCCTGAGCAAGTGACTTAATCATGTTTTCCTCAGTTTACTCTTCTGCAAAATGAGTTGAAGAAGGAAATGGCAAACCACTCCAGTATCTTCATGAAGAGCACCCCAAATGTGTTCACAGTTAGATGCAACTGAAAAATGACTGAACAAGGAAGAGAATCAATAACATGAAAAGAAAATGTGATCTCTGTATAATATTGATCCCATTATATAAAAAAACACAATGCCCAGATCTACAAAACATAGAAAAAAAACTCTCATTTGAAAGAATCCATAGATCTCCTCAAGAAAAAGAGAAATCGCATGCTACAAACTCCAAGATACTTAATGGATAAATTTAACAACCTAATGATACTCAGCAAATTCTGCAATCTACCAAGAGAAAACTATTAAAAAATGAAGGAAGGGTAACTTAAATAATACAAGACTACACTGTACCCACCAGAAAAAAAAAGTAGAACATAATTGAATAACTTATTCTAGAGAAAAAAGATAAAACTATACCCCATGGAAAACATATGAATATGTGTAAAGTAAAATGAGAAAAAAAAACAGGAAACAGTGTATACAGTAACAGCAATATTAAAAGGATAGTCAACTGTGAAAGACTTTAATCTTTGATCAAGTCAATGATCCAAGATAATTCAAAAGGGTCCATGATGGAAAATGGTATCCACTTTCAGAGAGAGAACTAATGAACTCTGAATGCAGATTGAATCATACTTTTAAAATTTTGTTTATTTTTATTATTTTACATTTTCTTTTCCAACATGGCTAATACGGAAATATGTTTTACATGTCTTTGCATGTGTAATACATATTTAATTGTTTACCCTCTCAAGGAGGGGGGGTCAGGGTGAGAAGGATGAAAATAATTTGGAACTCAAAATTTTTCAATCATTATTAAAGTTTTTCCATGTAACTGGAAAAAATTTACTAAAATTAATAATAACAATAAATTAAAAGGTACACTCTAAGAAGACATGTCCTGCAAACATAACCATCAATGTAAAAAAGATAGTCATTCAATAAAAAAGAGAATTATGATGCATTCCTACAAGAAAACTAGACTTCAACAAATTGCTTTGCAAACACCCCAGAAAACAATAATACATAAAAGGTAAAAAAAAAAAAAAGTACAGAAAGAGAGGGCATAATAAAAAAAAATTATTCACCTCATGAGTTAAAAGAAAAATAAAAACTAAAAGGAGAAAATCAGCCATGATGTTAACTACAATAAAATCACAACAGAGGAAACATTAATATATTTCCTTCTCAAAATACATGAAGAGATTAAAGTGAAAGCAAAATTCAAACAGAAATGATCAGAGGGAAACACATCCAAAATATCATGGACTAAACTTCACAACACTATACCTATCGGTGAATCAGTGTTTTTGTAGGACTAAAATGCACAACGGGAGGGCAGAGAAGGATAGAGGAAAAAGACTGAGGGCAATATATGATGTACCCTAATCAAGTCTGGATAACAAAGAAGGAAAGATAATATCTGAGATAATAGTTTCTCAAGAGGAAGGCCAACAGGAGAACAAATGGCTAAACAAAAGGAGATACTGAAAGAGAAGTGTGATAAAAGGAGTATTTTTGTTTCCTTGGTGAGGCAAAATACCACTGATGAACCTTCCCATGAAGGAAAAGAAATATTCTCTAATGGATGTTTGGATCACATATTAGGTATAATCGACCAGACATTTTGTGCTTAGATCATTCATCCTGCTTCAGGAGAGTTATGATCCAGAGAGATTTCTTTCTTTTTTTTTTTTCCACAGGATTTTATTTTCCATTTCAGTTTGACAGGCCAGATCCTTGAAAATAAATATTTTTCCCCTTTTTTTCTCTTTAGCTTTCTCTTTCAGAATATAGTTTGAATACTGTTTTAGAAGCTTTTTTTAATTTCTTTTTTATTATTAATAATTTTACTTATTTTCAGTGTTCTATGATCACTGAAGAGGAGGAAGTGAGTTACCCAGCTAGATAACTCACCTCTTCCTCTCCTATCTGCCTCCCTCTCCCCTTCCTTCTCCTCTCCAAAGGAAGGTAAACTTGGATGGTCAAAAGATGCTGAGTTGACTTGGGCTTGACTGACTCCTTTCCTATTTCCCTCTCCTCTCCCTTTCCCTCCCCCCGCCTCCTCCCTTCCCCTTTTCTCCTCTCTTCTCCTCTCCCCTGCCCTCCCCTCTTCTCATCTCCTCTTCTGTCTCCTGACCTGTCCCATCTCCTGTCCTCTCCCAAAGCCTTAAACCTACTGCACTCTGAAACTGGGACTCCACTGGGGCCCTGCCTGAGGCTCCCTCTGGACCCTCCTAGCTTGAGAGTATTATTTCCCACCCAGTCTGATGTCTTTCTTTTTCTTGACTTCTTTAAAGGGGCCATGTCCTGGCTACTTCTTAAACAGGCCTATTCAATGAATGGGCATTACCTCACCCTAAATTAGTGCCTGCAAAGACCTTAGCCTAAAAGGCCCAAGTCTTTCAGTGCCTCCTGCATCATCTCCTGTCATCCTGAGGAATATCAGGTCTCTGGATTCTGATGGCTCTGAAATGAGGCTGGTGACCTGCACAGCCCTCCCTCACTCAAAACAAAACCAAGTGCATGTCATCATTTCTCTGATGACGTCGTCTTCTTCAGCAACGAAAGACAAACACAGTAACTACCATATAACTGGATTTTTTTCCCCCTTCCCTCTCCTCTACCTCCTCCCTCCCTCCCCAAGATGGCATATAATTTTATATAGGTTTTACACATACATTCTTATTAAATACATTTTCATTATAACATGCTGTGTAGGAGAATTAAAATGAATGGGAGAAATCATATAACAAACCAAAACACAATCACACACAAAATGATCTGCTACAATCTGCAATCCTTAAAAGTCTTTTGGGATTTTTAAGTCCTTGTATTTCAATGAAGTTCTAAGTCTATCAGACAAATCTCTCACACACTGTGGTCGTTGCTGGGCGCAAAGTTCTCCAGGTTCTGCTTCTTTCCCTCAGCATCAGATCATATAAGTCTTTCTAGGCCTCTGAAGTCTTCCTGTTCATCATTTCTTACAGCACAATGGTACTCCATTACATTCATATACCATAATTTATTCAGCCATTCCCCAGTTGATGGGCATCCTCTTGATTTACAGGTTTTGGCTACCACAAAGAGTGCTGCTATGAATATTTTTGTACATGTGGCACCCTTTCCCATTTTTATGATCTTTGGGGATACAGTCCTAGAAGCGATATTGCTGGCCCTCTCTTTTCCTGGCCCCTCCTGCCCTACTCTCTCCTGTCCTTTTCCCTCTTGCCCTTAAACCTACTGCACTCTGAAGCCCATAGACTGGGTCTCTGCCCAAACTCCACTTAAGGGCTGTTTCCTGGACCTAATATATATATATATATATATATATATATATATATATATATATATATATATATATATATATATATAATATATATATATATATATATATAAAAATCCTAGAAAGGGTAAACAACTATGAGCCATGAATCAAAGAATGAAAGTGGAGAATAGAGATCAAGGGAAGAGAAATGATGAAGAAAATTACAGAAATTATCTTTAGAAAAAGATGAGAGATTGAAATTTTAACACCAACAAACAAATAATTTTAAGAGGAGGAGAAAAAGGGTGGTTTTACCTGGATACTTAATTGATAGGAGGAAAAAATAAATGAAACCTAAGAGTACTGGGAATATTACTAAGAAGGAAGAAATATGAAAGTAACTAATAAGTTAAATGAAAGTCCAAAACTACAGAAAAGGCAAACAAGTGAGGTAAAGGTGGAGTATGAAGAGAGAAAGTTTGAACAGAGTAGCCTTATAGTACATCAGTCTCAAAGAAGTGGAGACAAAGCAGTGTTTTTAGAAAGAAAAGAAAAGCTATAATTTGAAAAAAAGATATTAGAGATAAAATAGATAAAAATATAAATTTAACTTTCATAACTTTAAATGCAAAAAATGACAGACTACATAGGAAAGCAAACCCTCACAATTTATTACTTAAAAGAAAAACACCTAAAAAACATCATAAACCGAATAAAAGTGGATTGGAACAAAAAAACAGGAGTGGTGAACATTGCTGTCAGACAAAGCAAAACATTAACAACATAAAAAGAAATTTCCAAAAGAGATAAACAAGGAAACTATATTATGCTGAAAGTCACCATAACCAAAGACAAACCAATACCTATATTAAACTTATATGCCCAAAATGCTTGACTAAATTTTATTATAAAGGGAAAAAATTAAATATTTCCCTTGAATAATAAATATCCATTGAAATCATACTGCTAGTCCTTTTCTTTCTCATGGGAAAGAAAGCAAAGGGAATAACAATGTCTTTATCCTCTGGTTTGGCAGCTTTTGCATGCAACTTCTTTCATTTTCCTGAAATTCCATCGTTAATAGAACTGAACAATATAAATCAAGATTAGCCAGAAATATTACAAAGGAAGTTTGAATTTAGTTCTTCCATAAAATTTATGGTTGATTTTAATACTTTGAAAAGTTATTTTGTCCTTTGGCTGGTGATATGAGTATGTATGGAAGGTTATTTTATTAGCCAAAGTCTAAAATTAAGGTTACTGAGATTAGAAGCAAATAACAGTCACACATGCTTTTGAAAACAGTTTCTTTTGTTATACAATGGTCTGAGCAGATACCTCTTATCACTATCATGATAAAAGAGAATTATTCCTTGCTATGTGATTATGGGACCAAGCTGGATGACTTATTGTAGGACAAGGCTACAAAACAGACAACAGGCCTCCCTTTCCTTCTGAGAAATGAAGAAAGGGAAAAACACCTTTGTAAAAAAACTTAGTGAAAACCTTACAGTCTGCAAAGATATAATGATATTAATGCTTTCCACTCTTTCAAAATACTTTCACTTCTATGATTTTAATTGGTATACCCAGCAACTATATGAATTTTTCAGGACAATCATTACCATACCCATTTAATTGATTGGTGTAGGATTCTTTTCACCTAGGAACTCCTTGGGTAGAGGGTCTTGACCAGCAAGACCCTCATCTCAGAAGCAATGAATGAGGTGGGAGGCAGGATGTAAGGCAACTTCATTTATTCAACTGAAGATCAGGGTATTTAAGGGCTGTAACCATAATCACGTGCAAGCTGAGCTCATCCCATTACTTCACCATCTTATGACTTACCCACGTCCTTGCACCCAAAGCAAGTAACGAAGTTTATCTTGCTCCTGAAGCTAGTTCCTGAGTTCCCAGAACCAATTGCAACTTTTCTGCAAAGAACATCAGTATCTGCAGGAACATCAGGTTCCAGGGTCATGGAGAGCTTCTGCCACGGTTTGAGTAAGCACAAGTCCCACAAGAACAGACTTTGCCTCATATATGGCCTTGATCACGGGACTCCCACTCCCCTTTGCCCTCTACAGATTGGGAAACACAGGCTAAAAAGATTATAAATGACTTGCCATATTTCAGTACAATGAATAAAGGGGTGGGGTGGGTAGCTGCTTATTTCCTATGTTTTAAAGGTTTCTAGAGCACTTAAAAACTGAAAGAAAAAAAAATTATGTATTGGATTGTCCGGGTTCCTGGCATTCCGATTATTACAAAATCCCTAAAGTGAATTTAGGGGGAAATATGCTCTTTATAACTGGCTCAAGTTAAGATAAGGCAGCATGAATAGTGGATAAATAGCCAGTCTTAGAATTAGGAGGATTCCAAGTACTTTCGATATATCCTATCTTTGTGACTATAGACAAAACAATTACATTTTTTTTATTACCACTAGGCACTAAAGACTGAGGATTCTAAGTTATGGGCTGGGTTACTGATATTCTCTGGAAGAAAGTACTGTCAAGTTGAGAGTTTCTACACAGATAAAATAACAATTGTAGGAATCACAATAAATAATGTATCACACTATCTAGAATGGAATGACTTAATTGATTTCTTTATTAGAATGGGTTAATTCATTGATTAATTCTTTGACATCCACTTTCAGCTCACTGAGGCAAAGGATTTCTTTATTTATTTATTTGTTTGTTTTTTTCAGCATTCACTTCTATAACCTTTTCAGTTCTCAATTTTTCCCCTTTCCCTTCTTCTCCCTCCTCAAGACAGCATGAAATCTGATATAGACTATAGACTATACATGTGTAATCATACTAAACATATTTCGCATCACTCATGTTGTAAAGAAGAATCAGAATCAAAAAGAAAAACCACAAGAAAGAAAAAACAGAAGAAAACAAAACAGAGAGAAAATAGTGTGCTTTGATCTGCATTCAGACTCCACAGTTCTTTCTCTGAATGTGGAAAGGATTTTTCAATTTGAGTTTTGGAATTGTCATAGATCATTGCATTATTGAGAAAAGCTAAGTCTATCGAAGCTGATCATCAAGCAATGTTGCTGCTACTGTGTACAATGTTCTCCAGGTTCTGCTCACTTCACTCAGCATCAGTTCATGTAAGTACAGATTTTTCTGAAATCCTCCTGCTCATCATTTCTTATGGAACAATAGTATTCCATTATATTCATATACCATAGCCTATTTAGCCATTCACCTATTCATGGGCAATCCCTCAATTTCTAATCTTTGTTACCACAAAAAGAGTTTCTATAAATATTCTTTGTATATGTGGATCCTTTTCATCTTTTAATGATCTCTTTGGGATACAGACCTAGGAGTGCTATTGAGGCAAAGGATTTCAAAGAAAAAATACATCAATCAGTTGATAAACTTTAAGTGCCTACTATGTATCATGAACTGTGTCAAGAGCTGGAGATCCAAAAAAAGAGGAAAAAGATAGTACCTGCCCTCAAAGAGCTAACAATATAATGGAGAAGACAGAAACAAACAAATATATACAAAGCAAGTTAGATATAGGGTAAATAGAAAATATTTAAGAGGGGAAAAAGCACTAGAATTAAAAGGGTTTGGGGAAGGCTTCCTGACAATGATGGAATTTCAGTTGGGACTTATATTACTTTAAGTGAAGGAAGTCAGTAGGTACTGTGGAGGGAGAGCATTCTAGGGAAAAGGGGGAGCTAGTGAAAATGTCCAAAGCCAAGAGTATCTCATTCATTGAGCAACCATGAGGCCAGTGTCCCTGGATTCAAGAGTATGTCTCCAATATACAGGAGTTAAGAAACTAGAAAAGTAGGAAGGAACTAGATTATAAAAGACTTTGAATGCCAAATACAACAATTGGCATTTGATCCTGGAGACAATAGGGAGCCACTGGAATTTACTGAATTGTGGGGTAACATGTTTAGCGTCAGAATGGGGGATAAATTGGAGTAGGAAGAGACGAGGTAGGCAGACCCACCAAGGGTTAGGTTTGGAGTCTAAGGACATGGATTTTAAACTGTATTAGAGCTCTGTTACTAACTACCTATATAACCTTCACTAAGCTACTCCATTTTTTGGGCCTCACTTCCTCATCTATAAAATGAGAGAGTTGAAGTATATGAAGGCAGCATGGTAGAGTGGAAAGAGCCCTGGTCCTGGAGTCATACAGCTTGAGTTCAAGTATTCTCTTGCATCTACTACAAATGTGATCTTGAGCAAGTCATCAATTCCATGTGACTCAGTTCCCTCAGTGGGCCAGAAGATCACTGAAGTCCCTTCAGAAAGTTTCCCATCTATGACCCTGTGCATTTTAAGATCCCTGGCAACTCTAAGTCTCTGATGTTATGATAACTGCTACCTAAAAGGACAGATAAATTCTGATAAGACTGAAAAATCAGAAAATATCAGGAGTTTAGGTCAATACCAAGAAAGACAAGTACAGGTGATGATAATAGACAGTTAGGAATCAAGGAGGCAAGAAAGTAGGCAGTGAGAGAGAGATGGTTACTGAATGGAAGAAAGGGAAGAGTGTCTTTCTAAAGACAATATTGTCATATTTTAGCAGAACTTAACTTTATCACAGGATAACTAGCTGCAAAAAGGCTAAAATATTCTATGGGAGAATTTGGGAGGTGAAACAAGATTTCTGGGAGACCAGAATATTAACTTTGAAAACTGTGTTTTACAACAAGATATAATATTAGTTTGTGAGTTCTTTGTAGGGAACTACAGATAAGAATGTTGCCATAAGCAATACATTAAAGCTGTACTAAAGAGATCCGTGTTCAAGATGAAAGATGATTTTCCCTAGTTAACCTCTTTTTGGGAACCAAAATATTGCTTCTATTATTCAAGGATCAAAAGATCTGATTTTCAAGTCATCAAGCGAGTTCAATATGTCAGCAAGTATTTGTTAAGGGCCTACTGTTTGTGGAACACTGAGCAAAACACTACAAAGAAAGGCAAAAAATATTCCTACCCTCAAAAAGCTCATGATCTAATGGGGATAAAACATATAAATAACTTTGAACAAACAAGATACAAATGGAAGAAAGTGGAAATGATCTAAGAGAAAAGGCACTGATAGTATAGGATGATGAGAAAGGATCCTGGCAAAAGGTGAGATTTTTAACCTGATACTTTAAAAAAGCCAAGAAGTGGAGGGGAAGGGAAAGAGAATTCCAAACATTAGGGAAAGTTGTGAAAATGCAGAGTTGGGAGATTGAGTGTCTTGTTGTAGAAGAGGAAGGAGGCCAGTGTCACTGGGATCATGCATTCATGACAGAAGTACAAGGTACAAGAAGGCTGGAAAGGTAGGAAAGGGACAGGCTATGATGAACTTTGGATGCCAAATATAAGATATTATTTCTTCATGGAAGTAATATGGATCCATTGGAGTTTTATTGAATGGTGAGGTAAGGGTTGGGGAGTAAATAACCAGACCTGTACTTTAGAAAGATCACTTTGATAAATAAGTGGAGGACAGACTGGAGTGAAGAAAGATTTGTGGCAGAGAGACAAAGCAGCATGATATAGTAATAGTTCAGATATGCAGTGATAAGAACCCTCTCCAAGATGACAGCAATATAAGAGGAGAAAGGAGGTTGTATATGAAAAATGTTATGAAAGTAGAATTGACAGTACTTAGCAACAGAGTGGATATGAGAGGATCCAATGGGGGTGAGAATGAGTAAAAAGTTGAGGATAACACAGAAATTGAGATCCTGGGGATGGGAGAATAGTAGTGCTCTTGACAGTAATAAGAAAGCTAAAAAGAAGTTAGGGTTGGAGGAGGGGGAAGGAGTTTAGTTTTGAACACAATAAATTTAATATGCCTGCAGGGCATTGTTGTCTGATGAGCAATTGGAGAGGTGATACTGAAGGTCTAGAGAAAGGTCACAGCTAGGTAAATAAATTTAAGAATCATAAAGTGAACTTTTCATATGAGGACATTTAGAAAACATAGTTTCATAAGTATATGTATATGTTACACATATGCATATAAGTGCATATAATCATGTGTATGCAAAGAAAAAGAAAAGTAAGGGCTGATGAGGAACACAAGGTGATACTCACTAGGCAATGTAGATCACTGTTATTAGATTGAGAAAAATGACCTAGATCCCACTGGTCCTATCCTTAATTCGTTGAAATCAGGCAAGTGGCTCAACTACTCCAAAAGTATGTTTACTTGCCAAAAATGAGAAGGATTTTTGCTCTGCCTACCACCTGAGTGGTTTTGAAACTCAAAGATCATGAGAATACAATTATACTCCTTGAGAGCAGGGGCTGTTTGACATTTTTTCTTTGCAGTTTCTTCTACTAGAATTTTGCCTTCAGTATTGTAAGCATTTCATATATGTTTCTTGGAGCAGACTGGATGTGCACGTAAAAGATTTGAAAACCCCGAAAGACTGTACAAATGTAGAGTTGTAGTATAATTCATATTTTGCTCACCAGAATAAAATAATTAGACACTCTCCATCCTTATCTGAACATAATTTAGTAGAGTTTGGGAAGGGGACTTTGTTCCTCATTTAATCACTTTCATTTGATTCTAATATTTAAGTATCTTAAGACAGTAAGGAACACATTACCATAGGAGGAACTAAAGCAGTCAATTATATTTTACATGATGAGAGTCTAACAATATTCTTAGAAGGAACCAGTTACACATTAGTAACATGAATGAAAATGCTTGATGAAGCTGTGACTACAATTAAAACATGTCAACTAACAGGTTACACTCTCTTTTTATCTCACCCTGAAAGAAAGTGAGACATCTGACTTTTGTAATAGGTCTAAGAGGGATGTAACTGGATTGTTGTCATTGTTATTTTATCCTAATTTATCCTCTTTTTTTGATTACTGCTAGGCAACTTAGGGTAACAAGGGAAAAGAGAAATGAGGTCAATCTGTTTACTTCCCATATAATAAAATTTTAAAGGAGATAAAAAAGGTGAAATAACCTGATGGCTTATTTCTGGTTTTCTCTTCTTAATATTGAATTTTCTTAGGATGGCTCAATAATTCTTTGACTTGGGAGAGATTATCTTTCACCAACTGACTTCTATCTCTTTATAAATATACCTTTCAAGAAGCATGCCCTATGTCTCAGTACATACATAAGCCTGGTTAAGACCTATTTAATTTCCACTCTCCAGATGTTAGTTTAGTCTCTCTGTTTTTACATTCCCTCTGAGTGAATAGGATTCATAGAATTCCTTTTCAACCATCTCAAGTTGTCATATTGTAAATCAATCAACTTAAGTCTGCTATCAGCTAGATGCCAGAGAACTACCAAAGAGTGAGTCATTATTTCCCATCTGTCATTTAGGAAATGGGGATGAAAATGCCCTGGGCAGAACCCAGGGATGATAATGGGGTGCTGTTAGAGTAAAGAAGGAACAAAGATGCAAAGAATTTTTTTTAATCTAGAACTCCCACATAGACAAAATGTTTCCAGCATTATTACTGGATTTAAGGTTTCTGTTGTTATTTTTATTGTTGTTCAATGGGGTGTTGGCTTACTCCTGTATTTCATCAGTGTGAAGGATTCCCGGGGTATAAATGGCCTCCACAAAATTCAGAGCAGAGTCTGTACTTTACAATCCTAGAAAGTTACTGTCGCTACTGAGTATCTTTCCCAGGGCCATAGAGTTTGTATATCTCAAAAGTAGGATGTGAACTCAAGCATTCCTGACTCTGTGGCCACTCTCTAACCTATAGACACTCCATGCTGCCATCTGTCACATCATCAATTTCACCAGTTTAGTCTTTAGTCAATGGAAAAGCATTTGATGAGTGCCTAAAAAGAGCTTAGATGTTTAGAGAGACAGAAAAAAGGAGCATCACTCCTTCCTTCGAGTTTACAACAAAATTGGAAAGGAAAGACTAACCCACATGAAAAAATTGAGAGCAATAGAGGGTGCCTAAGCTGAGAAATCACAATACTTGAAGGTGGCTTTCTAAAATGTAAACTTTGTCAGTCATCAACTAACCCTTAGTAAATATCTATGTGCCAAGTACTATGTTAACTTCTAGAGATGCAAATTCAAAAAATAAAATAATCACTAGTCATAATTTTGGGAACAGGTGGCCAGCTGGTAGGACTTTAAATTCCCCAGGAATGCTTCTGTCTCCTTTTCTCATATGATCTCAAAGGTCATTCTTTAAATTCTTTGACAATTTAGCAAGAAGGGGCAGAAGAAGGCAGAGTCAATTCAATGTCAGGCTGCATTCAGAGTAAGCTCTTAGTAAAAAACTTTATTTATTCATCCATTCATCCATTCATTCATTAATTTAGGCATCCAGAACCAGGGAGATGATCGTTTTTATTTCTTTGTTTCATTGTTTTGTTTTCTATAGTTGACCCTAGTACATCTGAAATATTGTACTCTTTCTATGTGGCACTTTTTCAGAATGTCCAAAGAAGAGGACCAGGATATTGAAAGAATTGGAGCCTATTGTCATATGAAGATTGGTAGAAGGTCTTAAGGAGACATGGAGATGACATGACAAATACTTGTTTAGCAACTCTTGGCAAAAGAGCAATAGCTCTACTCTACTCTCAACTTATAGCCATGGTACAGGGAGGTTAAATCACTTGTCCAAAATCACAAATGCAGTATCAGAAATGAATGAACGTTGAAGTGAGGTCCTCTGGTACCAGAACTAGTGATCTTTACAGGATACCACAAAGACTGCCTCAGTGTCATTTGATTAAAATATACCATTTACCAGACAACTAAAACATATCAAAGGTCTCCTATATTTGGAAACTAATACATGCGAAAGCGTGTTTTAAAACTATAAAGAACTATCTGAATGTAAGCTATCATTATAGTCACCATTGCCATCTTCAAACCTTTGGCATCTCACAGAATCTCCTACGAACTCTAGTCTGGACACAAGCTTAATAGTACATGCTGTTCAAACCTCAACTTTACCTAGCCAAAGCAAGATGAATGCTTGCTTAACTCCTAGCTCTCTATTCACCAGATTAACTCTTCCTAAAATACTTCCCTTTATCATGGAAAAAACTTCCAGTGATTCCTCACTGCCCTAGTGAATGAAGTCTAAATGCATTAACGTAGTTTTCAATTTCTTCAATATGGAGCCAACCTGCCTTTTTAGAATGATGTCCTATTAGTTTCTGTGCAAGCTCTGCACTCTAACAAAACTGGTTTCCTTATCATTCTTCAGTACATGTGCACATTCTTGCTTCCGTGTAATTACTTATTCCATTTCTGAACTCAAAATGCCTCCTACCCCACATCATTTCCTATTATACAATAACGCATTCCTAGAGGACCAGGTCTAAGGATAACATCTCCAAGAAAGCTTTCCTGGTCACTCAGGTAGAAGTAATATTGTTTTCCTCAATTCCCGTGGCAATAGATAGCTTTATTCCTATGATGCCAATCATAAACTACATCATATTTTTGCTCATAATCTATTTCTAATTCTCCATTCTTCTCCATCCAAACTCTGTTTAGAAACTAACCTCATGTTCTGTGTTCCTTAATCATGAAGGAATAAACTATCAAATGAATAGGAAAAACATTAGTTAATCACTTAGTATATAACAATCCCTTGGCTAATGGAGATAAAGATACAAAAGTAGAGGTAATCCCTTCCCTCATGACATTTCCCTTCAAAAGGAGAAGATAACCTATATATGGGAATGAGATCCAGGTAGAGATGCTTTGACTTGGAATATTAG
Organism: Bettongia penicillata ogilbyi; assembly: GCA_023548195.1. Classification (NCBI taxonomy): domain Eukaryota; kingdom Metazoa; phylum Chordata; class Mammalia; order Diprotodontia; family Potoroidae; genus Bettongia; species Bettongia penicillata. The sequence goes on from JAJHZJ010000305.1 coordinate 139,170, forward strand.
AGGAATGGCAAGTAGAGCCATGGGAGAGTAGATTGATAAATGCTTTCCAGTAGTTATGACAGAATTGATTTAACTATGGTGCTATAATTTGAAAGCAGAGGAATGAAGGAGGGGTGGGGGTCATTGCATGTTAGCAAGACAGCTGGTAAAAAGATAACTGACCATAAGATGTAATAATAAATGACATTCATATAACATTTGGCAGTTGAAAAAGTACTTTACTCGCAGCCCCATGAGACAAGATAAATCATTATTATTATCACCATTGGAAAAACAGTATCAGAAGGGTTCAATGGCTAGTTCAAGGTCATACACTTAAAAAATGATAGAACTAGGTTTTAAATCCAGGTCTGAAGACTCCAAAACTAGCCTTTATTCCCCTATACCAGACAACCAAGTTCCTTAATACTAATGAACTATGTCATATACATTTTTGTATTCATATAGTGCATCAAAAACAGTATCTTGCACATAGAATAAATTCAATAATATTTTAGTTAAAGAAAATAAACATTTATGTACCAACTATGTAAAAATACACTAGCTAGTAAAAATGCACTGACACAAGAAATGCAATTTCTGGTTCATGAACAACCAATAGTCCTGCCTACTTGAAATATAGCACATATAGGGGATTAATATTAATCAATAAATTAAGAGGTTTTTATAATGTTTCCTATATTCCAGAAATTGTGCTAGATTCTGGAGCTTACCTTCTATTGGCAGGGATGCTCCAAGTTCAGAGATGAAGGAATGAAGATGAACATATACAAAATAAACACACAGTGACTAGAGGAAGGGTCACTGGAAATGGGAAGAATCAAGAGAGGCCTTTGGAAGGAAGTGGCACTTGAGCTGAGTCTAGAAAGAAGATAGAGGTTTCAAGAGACAGCATTCAGGAGGGAAGGCATTACACACATGAGGAACAGCCTGTCAAGGGATGGAGAGAAGAAATAGAAAGCATCTACTTGAAACAGTATATAAGCCAGGTCAACTAGGGAATATTTTGAGGTAGGAGTAGTAATGTGTAATCACGCTAAAAAGATGACTGGAACAGCATTATAAAGAATTTCAAATGTCAAAAAGAAATATATTATCATTATTATTATTTTAAAGGCTATGGGGAAACACTAAGGATCCCCAAAAAGGGAAAAAAATTAAACTTGAACTTTAGGAATCCCAACTTGGCAGCTGTGTGGGAGATTGATAAGAGAAATGGAATATTTGATTCAGGGTGACCACTTAGGAGGCTACTGAAAAAGAGCAAATGAGCAGTGATGAGGGTCTAAAGCAAGGTGATTGTGATATGAGCAGAAATAAGGGATAGATACAGGAGAAAATAAGGATGAAGTACCAACAAAACCTGGTAATTGGTTGGATACAGGGTCTGTGTGGTAATGAAAATTTGAGGATGCCCTTTAGTTTTCAAAAACAAGTGACTTGTTAACTTTAACAGAAATGCACAAGTTTGAAGAGATTTATGGGGAAACATAATTATTTTGGACATGTTGAGTTTGAAATATTGACAAGACTTCTGAGAGATGTCTTCCATGCAGTTATTGGAAGCTCAGAAAAAAGAGTAAGGCGGTATAGATTTGCAAGGCATGAGCATAGACATGATAACTAGATTGATGAGATAATCAGAAAAAAAAGTTCAAAGAAAGAAGACAAGACATCCTAGAAATAGCCTTCTTAGCCAGTTTCAAGGGGCTATGAGATGAATGATGATTCCCCCTCCCCGCAAAAAAAGAAGGCAGATAGGTAGCATAGGAGCTATGAAAGAGAAAAGTTATGGAAGCCAAAGTAATAAAGCATATAAAGAAGAAGGTAAAGAAAAGGTCATTTGATCTAACAAGTCAAAAGCAACCACAGAGATAGGTTTTAGTAGAGTGAGTGGTAAGGAAAGAAAGTAAAATAGTGAGTGCTGCTGATTCTAGTTCAGAAGTGGAAAAAAATTATAATAGACTTCAAATTGAGGAAATGCCAGGTTCAAGTGAAAGTATTGTCATTGTTACCATTGTTTTAAATGGAGGTGACTTGAATAACCACAATGGGGAAGAAACAAGCAGAAATAAGAAAAGAAAGGCTTGATTAACAACCAGAGGAGTTTGGAGGGGATAAGATAAAAGGCACAAATAGATACATGGCTTTGGCAGCCCTTTCCTTCGAAATTATGAAAACAAAGAAAAAGATGGGTGAAGAGGTAGAGGGATTTTGAGGTCTGGAGGACAGTAATATGGCAGTTTATGTCAGATGATCTTGGTGCTTTTAGAAGAGTAAAAGGTGAGAGTCATCTTCAAAGAGTGGGAAGTGTGATGTCATAAGATGTTTGTGAAAAAAGGAAAAGGTTGAAAACAGCCACTGAGGTAATACAATGAAGGAAGAATAAAAGTATTATCATGTGCCAATGAAAGCCTTGGAGCTAGAGTAACAAAAATCTGTTAAGAATCCATTTAGCACAGTTATATGACCTCTTCCATCAGTGTTCTACAACATGGAAATAGGAGTAGGAACAGTAGAATTTGGGATGGCCCACTGCTAAAGATTGGCAGGGAACTAGTGGTGGTAAAATACAGGGACGCTATCAGTTTGTCTGAAAAAAAGTTCAATTATAAATAAATGAGTCAATTTTAATTTTTATTTGCTATAGAAGAGAATGAAATCCTTTTCAGAATTTATCATTGGACAATTTCCTTTTACAGTCAATTTCTTCAGGAAGTAGAGAGTGTGAAATTTCCTAGTCTTCAGGGGTAAGGAGCTACATAAGCACTCACTTATTAGTAATATTTAGACTGAACATTACAATAAGAAAAGGGACAAAGATGCATGAATATTAGGAGAGAAACACAAGTGTGGGCTGGCAGGTCAAAGGGAAAACAATCCTTTGTCCATACAGTCCTATTGGATAAGCCTTTGTCTCAAAAGATGCTGATAGACCACAAGGGTCATGTAAGACTTTACACAGTGAGAAGTGTAAACAGTTAAATGAAATATGAAAGCACAGCCTTCCTAGAAAATGGCTAAATATGTTGATCGGGGGGCAATGCGTTTCTGTTACACCCACATGTAAAGACTTCACCCTAATCTCAGTTTTTCTTTTATCCTCACTCTGCTGACAGCTTCCAGTTTCCAGTTGTCTGGGAGTTTAAGTCCATTAGGCAGGGATCCCATCTGCCTTTATTTTGTGCTATCATACATGTGTTATCTGTCCTAGAGCAACAATGTCCAGAGGCCAACTGGCAACGCTTTGCTAGTAAAACTGTGCTGAATACAAATCGCTTCATATTGCTTCCATAATTTGAAAATCTTTTTGCCAAAAAAGTATTTCCCAACAGGACTCCTCTAATTTTAGAATATGAGTCTGGGGAGAGGAAATTAAATTGTTTCTCAACACCCAAAACAACCTCAACAAAACCTTACTCCTGGCCACCCTCTGTTACCCATCTGCCACTTGACTTTGTGGGAATAATTGAGGTAATAATATTTGCACTGACTACTTCATTGGGTTAACATTTGAAAAGTGCTTTGTAAACAGCAAAGCTGTGTGTGTGTGTGTGTGATATTCCTTTCATATTATAAAAAGAACAAAAAAATTGAAAACATGGGAAAGGTTTGAGCTGATTAGAACTATTCCAAAATAGAGGGATTAATTTAAATCATCAAGAAAGGAGTAGTTAAACATCACAACAACATAATATGCTTCTTTGTAACACTTTTTGAAAATATTTGAGGTGTGACAATCAAGTAACAAGATCATATATGTATAATAAGTCACTTTATAGGTGACTTATTTATAGTTAGGAGTAAATTAGAGATCATTTAATCCAACTCTTTCCTTATACAGATGAGGAAACTGAAGGCTAGAAAAGTTAAATGACTTGCCCAAGGTCATAAAGGAACTAAGTGATAGAGGTAGACTTTGAATCCAGGTCCTCAGATTTCAAAACCTTTGACTGTTTCTACTGTGCTGCATCATCCTTCTAAAGTCATTGTCTTGGAAGAATCTAATTATATGATAATTATTTAACACATTAAAAAAAATCTTCCTTGGGAATTGCTTTCAGAATCAGTGTAAAAGATACATAAGAAAATGAGTTTCACCTGCCACTATCACCTATCACCTAATCAGTCATATCTCATTCGTGACCTAAAAAAAAAATATTACTCAGAATAAGTATGTACCTGTCATCAAACTTAGTTCTAAACAATATTTGAATGTTTCCAATGATCAAATTCACCTTCAAAAGATGAAGATTTGCCATCCTTGAAGATATTCAAAGCAATGCATCGTATCCTTTGAAAGTAATCCAAAGGATTGACGAGGTTTCTCAGGCATGTTTTTGCATTGTAGACAGCATAGCGGAGTGGAAATAAGGTTCAGAATCAGAGGACATCTATGTTCAAATACTGTCTCTGACATTTACTCTCCAAGAACAGACAAGTCATGTAACTTCCCTGATCCTCCATTTCCTCATAAATAGAATGAGAACAATTATACTTGCAGTATCTTCCTCAAAGTGCTGTATAAATATTAGCTGTTAGAAACCTTATGCATAGTGTGTAAAAGATTAATATACCTAATATTGTTTCTGTCTTATTATCATTTAAACTTTCTTATGCATTCCATGGGAGTATAGTGGCCACAAAAGAAAACTTGGAATTGGCATGAAAAAGATTCCTGTTCTGCCTTTAACAATAATAGCTGTGTGATCATGGGCGAGTTGCTTAACATATCTAGTCCTTAGTTTACTCATTAATCGAACTGGGAAATGATACCTGCAGTATCTCTGTATAAGGTAACAACCTTAAAAATCAAATGAGATAATAAATAGTGTGTTCCAGGAAACTCTTTAATACTATACTGCAGACAGTATCTACTGACCTGCATCAGTAGAAGGATTTTCTACACCAGAAATTACTTACACCAATAAATTCACAGTTTTACATTATTCCCCTCTTCTGCCACATCTATATCAACTTCCATGTTAGTATTGCTTGAAAGGGGGCAACTTTCATTTGACTATATAAATCCTATTTGTTAACACAAGAAGGAACAATTCATGCAACTTTATTAAAATTTTACTTTTAAAATTTTGGAAAAATATTTTATCTTCTCTGTTTTCTTTGCCTTATAGGTAAAAACTGCATTATATCAATTGGTGTGCCTTGTTCCTTTGATTTATTTGAGTCTTTCAAACATACCTCATAGTAGTACTTGTTCTATATTCTCAGAAATTGTCTATGAAAAAATGATTATTCTACTAAGAGACAGAGCAGCTTGGCCAAGGTCTTAAAAAAAGGAGGAGTAGGATGCAGAGATGTCAATGTTCAGTTCCCTCTTATAATCATCCAGAAACACTCCCTTTCTTTATGTGAAGAAACAAAAGCCTGAGAATATCATGCAGCAAACCTTTACCAGACTACTGAAAGCATACAACAAAAGAAAACTTCTTAACTAGCATAAAGCTGGCAGCAAATTAGCAAGACAAAAGCACTGCTATTACAATAATTAACTGAAAACTCAGGATGACCTAGGCATCATAAATGAGAACATTGCAGACAACTGGATGAATTGTGGAAATTATTTCTTTCAAAACACTATTTAAATAAAGGACCTGTTTGGAAATAATTGGATGGTTGTTGAACTTTAGGGCATCTGTTATTATATTTGAATTTGTCACAGACAAATGTAGTGTCACAAGAATAAAGATTTTAAAAAACTCTTCAATTTCCAAATGGATCCAACAACAACAAGACTATCTAACAATCTTCCTTTATTCAGAAATATATTTGCACCTAAGTTTGGATTTGAGCACGTGCACACTAGTAGCCTTGAGAAAGAGAGAATGATATAAAAGCCCTCTATGTATCATCTGACTTCTAAAACATCTATTTCAAGATTATAAAGTGGTAAGCAGATTTGAGTCACTGAATTTCCATTTCTAAACATAAGTTCAGGAAGCAAAGGTGACAGAAAATTGCTCTAATCTTATCTCGATTATGTTTATTTATGAGAAGGAAAGAAATGAATGTCTGTGTTATTTGCAAAGTGCTATTTTAATTACTTTCTTAAAAACAAAAATGTCGGAACTGGAGGCCAGGTGGCTGGGAGGAGGAAACTCTGCTAAGATTCTGGGCACAAAAATCTCTCCCTGCTCCCAGACCAGTGTACATGCTTGAATGTGCCACCTAGGAGGAACTGAGATCTTACACATTCCCACAGTATACCCTACTCTTGACACAGGATCCAAAAGTCAAGTAACTGGTTGGGAAAATGCCCAGAAAAGGGAAAAAAAATAAGGTTATAGAAGGATACTTTCTTGGTGAACAGATACCTTCTCCCATCCTTTCAGATGAGGGAGAACAATGCTTACCATCAGGGAAAGACATAAAAGTCAAGGCCTCTGTATCCCAAACACCTGAAATAGATATCCAACGGATTCAGACCATGGAGAACCTCAAAAAGGATTTTGAAAATCAAGTTAGACAGGTAGAGGAAAAACTGGGAAGAGAAATGAGAGAGGTACAAGAAAAGCATGAAAAGTGGGTCAACACCTTGCTAAAGGAGACCCAAAAAAATGCTGAAGATAATAACACCTTAAAAAATAGGCTAAGTCAATTGGCAAAAGAGATCCAAAAAGTCAATGAGGAGAAGAATGTTTTAAAAAACAGAATCAGCCAAATGGAAAAAGAAGTTCAAAAGCTCACTGAGGAAAATAGTTCTTTCAAAATTAGAATGTAACAGAGGGAGGCTAATGACTTCATGAGAAACCAAGAAATCATAAAACAAACCCAAAAGAATGAAAAAAGGAAGCTAATGTGAAATATCTCATTGGAAAAACAACTGACCTGGAAAATAGATCCAGGAGAGGCAATTTAAAAATTATGGTACTACTTGAAAGCCATGATCCCAAAAAGAGTCTAGACATCATCTTTCATGAAATTATCAAGGAAAACTGCCCTGATATTCTAGAACCAGGGGGCAAAATAAATTTTGAAATAATCTACCCATCACCTCCTGAAATAGATCCAAAAAGAGAAACTCCTAGGAACATTGTGGCAAAATTCCAGAGTTCCAGATCAAGGAGAAAATATTGCAAGCAGCTAGAAAAAAACAATTCAAGTATTGTGGAAATACAATCAGGATAACACAAGATCTAACAGCTTCTACATTAAGGGATTGAAGGACATGGAATATGATATTCCAGAAGTCAAAGGAACCAGGACTAAAACCAAAAATCACCTACCCAGCATAACTGAGTATAATACTTCAGGGGAAAAAATGATCTTTCAATGAAACAGAGGACTTTCAAGTACTCTTGATGAAAAGACCAGAGCTGAAAAAAAATTTGACTTTCAAACACAAGAATGAAGAGAAGCATGAAAAGGTAAACAGCAAAGAGAAATCATAAGGGACTTACTAAAGTTGAACTGTTTACATTCCTACTTGGAAAGACAATATTTGTAACTCTAGCAATTTTTTCAGTATCTGGGTAGTTAGTAAGATTACACACACACACACACACACACACACACACACACACACACACACACACATACACACACCACAGAGAGAGAAAGAGAGAGAACAAGAAAGAGAGAGAGAGACAGAGAGAGAGAGAGAGAGAGAGAGAGAGAGAGAGAGAGAGAGAGAGAGAGAGAGAGAGAGAGAGAGAGTGTGTGTACAGGATGAATTGAATAGGATGGGATCCTATCTGAAAAAATGAAATTAAGGGGTGAGAGAAATACATTGGGAAAAGAAAGGGAGAAATGGAATGGGGCAAATTATCTCTCATAAAAGAGGCAAGTAAAAGACTTTTCAGTGGAAGGGATAAGAGGGGAGAAGGGGGAAAAAACATGAAGCTTACCCTCATCACATTCGACTAAAGGAAGGAATAAAATGCATACTCATTTTGGTATGAAAACCTATCTTACAATACAGGAAAGTGGGGGAGAAGGGGATAAGCAGGGTGATGGGAATGATGGAATGGAGGGCAATGGGAGGAGGAAGCAATTAGAATTCAATACTCTTGGGGTAGGACAGGGTCAAAAGAGAGAGCAGAAGAAATGGGGAGCAGGATAGGATGGAGGGAAGTATAGTTAGTCTTACACAACACAACTATTATGGAAATCATTTGCAAAACTACACAGATATGGCCTGTATTTAATTGCTTGCCTTCCCAAAGGGGATGGGTGGGGAGAGAGGGAGGAAGAGAAGTTGGAACCCAAAGTTTTAGGAAAAACTGTTGAGTATTATTCTTGCACACAACAAGGAAATGAGAAATACAGGTAAAGGGGTATAGAAAGTTATCTTACCCTAAAGTACAAAAGAGAAGATGGGGATAAGGGAAGGAAGGGATGTTAGAAGGGAGGGCAGATTGCTGATAGGGGCAGTTAGAATGCTTGGCATTTTGGGGTGGGAGGAGAGGAGAAATGGAGAGAAAATTTGAAAGCCAAAATTTTGTGGAAACAAATGTTGAAAACTTAAATAAATTTAAATTTTAAAAAAATCAACAAAACAATAAATCAAAATAAAAAAATGTCAGAGGGCACCAAAATTTAATTTTCTCCCATCTGTCTCCAAAGGTACTCAAATCTTGAATCATTAAAATAGTATTACAATATAGAGCAAACACAAAGAAACCTTCCATCTATTTTTTTTCTAGCCAGCTTTCTGTCACCGAACCATGGAAATAATCCAAGAGTCCTTCTGTGCAACAATAAAAAAAAAAAAAGTTTGGGAAATATATTCTATGAGGAAAGAAGGAGAGACAGAATAGAGCAGTAGACAAAAATCTGGCCTCAGAGTCAGGAAAACATTAGTTCTAGTTCCACTATGGGACCTTGGGAAAATCTCAAGTAACCTCTCACTGATCTCAGCAAGACTCTAAGTTGCAGAGAAGGTACCAGTCTGTGTTAGGGGATAGAGTTCTCCATACCCATGAAATCATGGGTCTTGTCTCTAGTATAGAAAAACTAAAGAAACTGTACTTCTATTACTCAGTGATGAGAAAATTGCAGGGAAAGTAAGATTTATATAAAAACTATCTTTATTTACATAAACGAATACTGTGTATGTAACAGTGTGATACTCTTCTGTATCTGAGATTATAATGTCAAAGAGAGACTGAAGATAGTCATTAAGAAAAATTTTCTTGTTAAAAAAGTTGAAAGATGCTGGAAAAAGGTCAGTGCCTTAAGAACATATTTGTAAAGGAACAAAAAACATCCTTCTGGGGTAATTTATAACTAGTCTTATCTAAAAGCAAGAAAATTGAATATATACTTCCTTGAGGGTCTTTTCAGTCCTGTCCCACACCATTTTAGGGAGCAAGCCATGGTCAGGCACAAAAATTTCTGGAATCAGTTGATGGAATATACACATTCTAGGCAAAAAAAAGTTAGTCAGTTTTGCTGAGATTTCCACTTCAATCTTACTGATCTAAGCAGCTTGCTTGAGCATATAAACTTTTGGATACTGATTTGAAATTATACTCTAGGGTTTCTGAGGTTGTCTGCTGCTTAATTAGGCCTTCCATAGTAGGAAAGAGCAATGGTTTGGTGCCCCATCTCCAACAGATGCTGGTGCCAGATGCTCTGACAAATACACACTCCATTTCCTATAACATTCTCTATTGTTAATTTTATCCTGTGTTGAGGAGATCTTCTTGACAATACTTGTCCCATTCAAAGTGAAGATGAATTGACATGACAACTATAAAATAGCTGTCCTTCACTTTAACATTGTCACACTTCAATCACTTTCTGAAAACATTTCTTCTTTCTTGTGCATCATGGGTACTTCAGGGTTTCCCCTTCCCCTGACCCTTTTCTTTGTGATACCAAAGCAAAAACATAGTTCAAGTTCCAGTCTTAAAAATAACCAGGTGAATGGCCCAGGTGGAATGATTTCAGAGTCACAGGAAAATATTGGTGCCAAAATTTCACCTCTTTAGCAAAGGGTAGATTTTAATAGGAAGATGGAACAAAGGGGCAGAGCTAGGGAGTAGCATGGGAAGAATTTCTATGAGAGATCCAAAGGACACAGAGCTAGAAGACTGGGGAATAAAGAATCTACCTTCCTGACAAAGATGCACAGGGCTTGGCCAGTAAAGTCTAACCCATCACTCTCTAGAGCATAGTGAGAAAGGAAGCATGGCACAAAAATTAAGTCACCCAGATACATGACAAGCCTTATAGGAACATGTAATCATAGATGCCAAGGTGGAAATGAACCTTAGAGTTCATATAACCCAACACTTTCTTTCTAAAGATGACAAAGCTAGCACCCAAATAGGTTAGGAAGGTTAACATAAGTAGCAGAAGTAAGACTTGAAACCAGGTCCTTTGATTCCAAAAGCGTTGATCTCACATTGCCATTTACTAAGGATCATAGTCTATCAATAAGGAATTTGTTATATATATATATATATATGTGTGTGTGTGTGTGTGTGTGTGTGTGTGTGTGTATGTATGTATGTATATATGTATGTATATGTATGTGTATATATACATATATTTATATATAAATTGTATATATGTGTGTATATTCATGTATATATATATGTGCGTGTGTGTGCATGTGTGTATATATATAGTGTGTGTATATATGTGTATGCATATGTATATATGCATATATATGTGCGTGTGTATGTATATATGTGTGTATATATGTATACCTATATATGTATATTTGTATATGTATGTATATATTTCTAGATGAGTGGGTTCACTTTAACCTACTAGTGGAGTCCACATCAAAGAACTGCTTTCATCTTCTCTCATGTAAGAATTTGACCTTCAGAGGAAGAAAGGAAGTGAAAATCCATTACCTGTCCCTAATCTGTCTCAGACATTGATTAGATAATGTAGGAAAAAAGGGATGCTCACTGGTACAAACTGTTGATTGCTCTACAATCAGAACCATTTCATTAATGATTCCTATACTTAATGTTCATCTAATTGTATTATTTATTTTTATAAGCATCTCTGAAGAAGTAATCTACATTTTAAATTGATTATATATAGACTATGTAGATTATATATAGATTGTATATTATATTATATGTTATAATATACAGTACATATTACATATTATAAAATATTATATATAAATGTATATTATAAAAATTATATTGTTATATAATAAATGTTAACATAGTAATAATTAATATTATATATTATAATATTATATTATGTATCACATATAATTATAAATAGATTACAAAGAATATAGTGAAATTTTACTACACCATAAGAGAAGATGAACATGAAGAATTTATGGAAACATGGAAAGATTTATATTAACTGATGCAGAGTGAAATAATCTAACCCAATTTATCACTGAATGACCACAAAAATATAAATAAAAAAATAAAATGAAACTGAATGTTGCATAGTTGTAATATCTAAACTTGGCACCAAGGAAGAACTGAGTGAATATCTCTCCCTCCCTTCACTGAAGAGGTGGAGATCTGTGTACAGCACATTATATCTACTGTTAGAAATGGGCAATATAGTGATTGGTTTTGCTAATCTTTAATCTTTTGCAAATTTTTTTTATAATTGACAGTTTAATGTGTAAGGGAGGAGAATATATTTAGAAATCAATGTGTAAAAACAAAAAAAATCTTTAAAGCAATCATCCCATTATGCCTTTTCTAGTACATACCTATTTGTGTGTGCATTTGTATATCATTGTCTGCTGAAAAGTGAAATTATTAAGAAAAAGCAGATGCAAATGAATGAACAAAAAAAATTGGCAGGGACACAGATGAAGTAACTGATGTGCAGTCAATTTTTTGTTGTTGCTGGTCTTTATTGGCATAAATGTGAATCATTGTAAAGTATACTTCATTTGTTTAGCTGTTTTTTTGATATTTGTTGTGTGTTCATCCTTTGTTTTCAAAGAAGACCATGACATCAAAGAAATGATGACAGGACTTGCACG